>SNQJ01S0027363.1:134102-148617 GCA_010110895.2 Picea sitchensis | reverse complement strand
AATTTGAGGTTTTCAAAAAAATACAAGATTTCAAATCTCTTGTATAAAACTAGACAAAGAAGAAAATAAAAGTTTTGAGGAATGATAGTGGAAAAGAGTTCCATGGGAAATATTTTAAGCAATTCTTTGTACAATGTGGAATAACATGGCAAGATACAACTCCATGTACATCTCAATAGAATGGATTTGTATAAAGGATGAAAAAGATGCCGATGGAAAAGGAAAGAAGTATGCTAAGTGGTGTAATCAAAGAACATATATTTTGGGGAGAGGCAATAAATACTACATGATATTTGATCAACCAATCACTGAAATCAACACTGGTTGATAAGACTCCTCATGAGGCATGTAATGATAAGAAACCCTCTCTTACACATATTATAGTTTTTGGTTTTGATTCTTATGCACACATGTTTCAAAAAAGAAAAAGAGCAAGATAGACAATAAAGTAAAGAAATGTATCCTCGTTGCTATAGAGTAAAACACTACAAACTTTGGAATTTAGTAATAAGGAAGACTATTTATAGTCGTGATGTGATATTTAGAGAACTTAAAAGTATTCCTAAGCATGAAGATGATCTTTATGGATGAATATGATATAGATGAATCAGATGATGAGGAAGAACCACAAATCCTAGTGTTGAGGAGTTATGTTCGATTTAGAAGAAAAGATAAAGGTATAGTCGACTTGATTTTGGTTCTACCTTTTTTTATCTACTATTGAAGATGATTCTAGAATTGTTAGAGATGAATTTGATGTTAGAATGAAATATATGTGCTCATTTTTCCATAGACAATATAGCAATATTGTCACCCAATCATAAGCATGACAAAGGAGACCCCTGAGCACCTTAACCTTGACAGACAAAATAATTTCTGTAGCAGACCAATAACTAACCAAGGGTAGCACACCAAGCAATAATAACCCGAAACCAAGTAGAAAGTACAAACCATAATCAAGAGACCAAGTCCAACCAAAATCCAAAATCCTAGTTGCCGCTGCATTCCCTCTCCAAACTTGTGCACCACTAGTCTTATGCAGTTGTGAGTGAGTGAGTGTCAAAATATCTCTAGAGCCCTCTATTTATACTTCTCTATCTCACTTGACTGGGCCGAATTCTCTTTCTGGAGGCTTATAACTCAATATTAAATATTCTCTTGAGCGGACTTGTATTCTAGGGTTATTATCCAACGTTTTAGGGTTTCTCTTGCTTCCCGGAATATTCTAGTCTCGTTAAAGGTTCTGTTAGCTCTCCAAGAGTCACCCTAGATTGTAGATCAGGTGATCTTGGTAACATACATGTATGATTTTAACGAGTAGAATTGTCAATGATGGATCAATCTATGGATTGTTAACACTTGCATTCATGAGGCAATTAGGAATGTATTCCAGCAGAATTGGCTTCACATGAAATCAATCAGATACTAAATAGGTTTAAATGAATATGGAGAACAACTACAAACTTTAAAATCATACATACATCAGGTGCACATGAAGATAAATCTATAAAAATGAAAAGGTACATTTGCAGACTTATATCATTAATGGAAGGAAAGATAGGATTCTCTCAATCATTAAATGAAACAAGAACCATGTGAATCAGTCACCAATGTCACACACACACAAAAATTAGGTATGAATAAGGAAAATCTGATTTCATTCACTGAAGAATCAAGATCCAGAAATACAGTCTTTCATACCTCAAGCTATACAAGTCTTCTCAAGTCTTTCAGATTGAACCACCCTCTCTAGCTCATTCTAACCCTTATCTACTCTTGTAACATGAAATACATATCACTATAGGTCCTTTCCAGCTCACCATTTCTAACTCCAAACCCTTTCCCAAAATAGAAATAGTTACAAACAAAAAATGACACATTTTAACTGATTTCCTGCTTTTTGGGAGGCAAAATTATGAAAAATAGGCTTCAAAACGTCACCTATAATTCTCAAAACGTAATAGCTGTGTAAAATATGAGAACATTTTTTTGTATATAAGCTAGTTATAAAGAAAAAAATCTCTCGTTTTCTTGAAATTCATTTCCATCTTGCCAGAATACGTGTCGCAAAAACATGTCTCAAACAGGAAATCATGAAAAATGAAAAATAGGGCTCAAAGATTCCTTTGAATATCCCAATCCGTGACACATGTGTGAAAAATTAAAAAGGTTAATGTTCTTGGGTTCGTTATTGACAATAAACTCCTTTGAATTTTGAAAATTCATCCCGGTTCACTCGTAAGTTGTCCTAGAAGTCAACTGGTCAAAATTACCAGTTCACAACGTCGGTGTTGCGAAATTTCATGTAGCAACCTATTTTATTTTTTTAAAGCTTCAATACCTCAAAAATTATGTCAAGAGTCGAGACATGCTGGAAAAATCCATTATCTTGATATATAATTGTTTAAGGCTGAATTTGAAAGGATGCAAAAAATGAAAGTTTCAATAGTCCTAGAACAAAGTGTTTGCAACACATTTCACAACGCCAATATTAAAACCAACCAAAACCCATTTCTCAACCCTCAAACATGATGAAAAATCTCATGGAGTACCAAGTGGATATAGGCTTGATGCTGACATCTTTGAATTAACACATGGGTTTCTGCAAGTTGTCCAACCTCCAACTCACTTTCGCCAGCCAATTCGCAACAATTTCCACAACGCCTGTCTGAAAACACCAGTTTCTATAGCACCGAGCTGAGAGGAAATTGAAATCTTGGAAAAACAGTGAGAAGAGATTTAAATGATGAAATTTCAGAATATTTCCTTTAAAACATGAGTGTTGAAAACAAGGAGATCGAATGACAAAGCATCATAAGTGCAATTATGGAAATGAGGGCAAAGTGTACTTGAGATGCACTGAGAAATGTCCCAATGAGGTGGCAGCGTACAAAAAGAAATTGATTTGACCTTCTAACAGGTAGAGGGACAAAGTGGAGGGGTTTTTAGTACATCGTGTAAGTGGTGACATGTCAGGGTGATGGTGGTGGCATAAGGACGATGGCTTGTCTAATATTTTCATGAATATGGGGATATTAACCAAGGGTTTGGGCCAACATCAACCTTAACTTTATTTGTGCTAAGACCTAGGAAGGCTATAAGGAAGAGGAAAAAAGTAAAAATTAAACAACACGAAGGATAAAAATAAAAAACCTAAAGCTAAATTGACCCGAACAATTCCATGTGATAACATGTTACACGTAGAGGTTAATACCTCCCGTAGATACTATAATATCAACACTCCCTCCTAGCTAGGGAGGTATTAAAAGAAATGGTCTTGAGCACAAACAAACCATTCAAATGGTAGCATCATCATAGCCACATAGACTATCTCATGATCACGTAGATCAACTCATGAGTAACATCATCACTATCAGTATCATCTGATAGCATCAATTGCATCATCTCTCAAAGACATACTCCATCTGAGTAATCGAGCATGATGTTGAATAAGTCTCTCACTCCACAGAGTGATACAGGGACCATTCTTATAATATGGGCATACATCCTAGAAGAATGACTGTCCCAATAGATGTTGAAAGCTACACCATGGGCTACAGAGAATATTCCTATAGGAATGTCAGTCTAGGAATATTTTCTAATCGAGTCATATGTACCATAGAGATACGTCTCTACCTATATGCCTTAGAAAATATCGGTCCTGAACCATTTTCCTAATCAGGCCACAATTTGTGCCTTAGGAAAATACCAGTCCATGATATGCCAAAAAACTGTCAACCTGGACCATCTCCACATAGAGAATGCCTGTCCACTAGAACTCTATTATGTATGGACCATTCTATGCCTGGAGAATGTCTTTCCACCAGCACACTGACTATCCATCTATATGGAAATCAACTCCAACAATAGTGGTAGTATCCATGGAACTTAGATAGTAGCATACCGCTGCTATAATTCCATCCAATAGAGCACAACTCTGTCTATCCATAATAGTATACAACTACTATATAGTGGTACACACCCACTCCTAGTAGCACACCACTACCAACCAGTGACACACAGTCACTACCAATGGATCACATCCACCACAATAGCATACAACTATTGTCGAGAGACATACAATCTCCAAAACAATCATATCATATGATATCAACCTACATAAACAATATCATGATACAAATTGAGTCATATAGGCCATTCTTCTACACACATCTATGAGATTTGGAAGACCACCTGCTCTCAGAAAGTAAAACATCATCCATGGGATATCTGGACTATTCTTCCCAAGCATAGAAGAATAATTTCCTTGATTTCTGAGCCTGGACCATTCACCTAACTGGGCCATTCCTCCAACACTAATCATAGTGTAACATAGAGAGAATGAGTCTACCCTAGAGAATGCATGTCCCTGATTGATGAACTTGGACCATTCACCTAACTGGGCCATTCCTCCAGCATGAATCATAGTGCAAACTGGAGAGAATGAGTCTGCCCTAGGGAATGACTGTCCAGACCATTTCCTATGGAAATGATTGTCCTACATTGACCTCCAAAATGAACCATTCTTCGAAACTGCTCACAAATATGAACTTCGAAAGAATCAATTCCCAACAAGGATGACCATTCTACTTGACCACTACTTAGAGTGACTTCCAAGAAGAATGATTGTCCTAGATCATTCCCCCACACTAGGCACAAGGGGAATCATTGTCTATGGTACATCATTAGTCTATTGAACCATTTTCATTACGAAAATTACAGTTTGATATAGACCATTTTCTGAACTGGAAAATGACTGTCTATTAGATATTTCGAACCACTTTCTGGACTGGAAAGAAACCGCCCAACCTGAACCATTTTCCTAACTAGAAAATGAATGTCCATAAGTCAATAAAATATTAGTTATCCCTCCCAACCTGGGAGTAATCACTTCCTTTCAATAAGGTATTCATCTCCACGAGCCCCAACTTGTCCCTTAAGTACACAGACTTTTCATCTTGGACAAAGACTTTACCAAAATATCTGCTATCTGCTCATCTGTAGAGATATACTGGAGAACCACTTCTCACCTTTGGAATTTATCACAGAGAATATAATGATTGATATCAATGTTCTTTGACCTGTCACATAACACCGGGTTCTCTGAAAGCTTCACATAGCTCTCATCATCACAATATATCATGGTAGAATTCAACACCTAATCAGAGAGTCCAGAAACCAAATTACAGAGCCACACTGCTTCTGTACAAGCATCACAAGATGCAATATACTCTGCTTCTACAATGCTAAGTGAAGCAAACTCGTGTTTCCTACTAGCCCATGACAACGTGGAAAAGATCAAAATGAGACATATCCAAGTATCACTTCTTCTGTCATTTGCACTCCCTGCCCAATATGAATCGATAAATCCATGCAGTTATATAATAACTCAAACATCCCATAAGGAAAATATCCTTTTGATTATTCTCCAAATACATTAATGAGATAATCAATTGTCGATGCAGAGATGGGTCTACTGAATCAGAGTCTCTCAACTTATTCATATCTTTCATCATGGGAGTTTTCCATGAATTCACAATCCATCATCCCATACTTCTGAAGAACCATTTCAATATACTTCCTCTGTCATAGGAAGTTTTCACCATGCTTATGATGTATATGAGAGGCTCTGCACCAAGTTTGATTGAATCCATACAAGGTAGTGTTCCATCTTCATAGGGTCTCTTTCTGGTATACCTCAAAACATTGAGGTTTTTCTAGATACACTTCTTCTTCAATTACTATGTTGAGAACAATAGTCTTTACATTCATCTGATGTAAACTCCAACCCATGGATACTGCAGGAGATATAATGGATCAGGTAGAGGAATTTCTGGTCACTATAACAAGCTATCATCATAGTCTTCTCCCTCCTTCTAGGAGAACCCTCCAGCCCTGAGTCTTTCCTTGTATCTATCAATGCTCAAGTCGTTTTCACAATTTCTCACATACATTTTTATTCATCACAACTTCCTTCCATTCCTTCTGCTTGACTGCTTCTAGTGGATTCAAACTGGTTCAATTGGTTGTTTTGACTTTTTATTTCTTTCTTGGAATCTTCATGTTCTTCCTCATGTTTTTCTTCAATGTCAGATTCCATGGAATCTTCTATAGATTACATACCATTCTTTACTGAAGGCTCCAACCTTCCATCATAGGAACATAAATGTAGATGGACAACCAAGGATATTCAAGGCTTCTTTTTGAAGAAGACTTCTTCTAGAGTCAAGTTGAACATGCGTTGCTTATCATGGTTGCTACTTCCAATGAAGAACATGGACATATACTTCATGGTTTTCATAGATTCTTCAATGGATATCGTAGAAGATTAGCTCCCTCCTAATCCCAATTTCATGCCTGAATGAGAAATATGCATTCTCTTCTTTTGGAATTCTTTGATCAACTCCCTCCATCTGAGAGAGTCCATGCTTCTGTCTTTTGCATCTCTCTTTTCTTTCTGCAAAGTGTCACAAGCATGTTCTGGTTTCCTTTTGATTCCCGACTTCCTTCGAGTTTGACTCCTCTGAGTCTCTTTAAGTTTGTTTCTATCTATTATGATTGCTTCCCATTTGGAAGTTGTGTCATCCTTATAAATTTCTTCTATGACAACTTCCACAAGGATTGTTCATCAAACATATTTCAAAAGGGTACCTACCTGACACAAGAATGACAAGAGCAAACAAGAAATATCTATCTAGAGGAAATGTTAGGTCAACTTGCGAACACATACAATAAGCATCTATATCAATAGTATTCATATGCAGTCGAGTATTCATTGCACCTAGCAATAATATAATATTTCAAAGACTGCTTTCACAATTTTTACTGTAGCAACTATAACCCTTGATATACACAAATTTGAAGCTTAACAATTTAATCAAACTTGGAACTTGAAGCCTCAACTGCTATGGAGGGTGCACTTGTTCCTCTGAATGCACTGAATCCAAGATTACAACTTGGACAATGTCTCTAATACTTTTTCTGCAAACACACTCATGTTTTTCTAGATGATATAACTTAGATAACATATACAAGTGCATACCTTTGAAACCTTGTAGCATCGTCCAACTTGTCTTCCAATATGAAACTAGATACCATCTTCACAAGAAGAGATTATAAAATCAATCAAAAGATTCAATGATTAGAACAAGCTAGAAACTCTAAAATTTCAACTTTGAACACAAAATCAATTTGACTAGAAGTCAACCTTTGACTTTGACTTTGATTTTGACAAAAAATTGAAACCTGACATTTTTTCTAGCTGAGAGTACCAAGAGGTGCACTAGGATAGGTTACACTATGATGCCAAGGAATTAGGTCAAACGTTTCATCATAAGTGCCCAAACACAAGGGTTAGGGTTTGTTGCAACTGCATAATCAGAAAACCTAGCTGCAACTGTAACTGGTGCCACAACGAGCTTAAAAAAGAACTTCCCAATCTATCTTCTAGTGGTTAGACTGTCTGAAGATAGTGTGGGACCATGAACTGTTAGAATGAAAGAGATGTGCTCATTTTTCCATAGACAATATAACAATATTTTCACCCAACCATAGGCACAAAGGCCACCCTCGAGCACCTTAACCTTGACAAACAAAATAATTCCAGTAGAAAACCAATAGCCAACCAAGGGTAGCGCACCTTTCTCCAAAGGTAGCGCACCAAGAAACAATAACCAGAAACGAAGCAGAAATTCCAAACCATAATCAAGAGACCAAGTCCAACCAAAAGCCAAAATCCCATTTGCAGCAGTTGCAGCTGCACTCCCTCTCCAAACTTGTGTTCCACTAGTCTTATGCAATTGTGATCGAGTGAGTGTCAAAAGAGCTCTAGCACCCTCTATTTATACTACTCTATCTCACTTGGCTGAGCCGACTTCTCTTTCTGGAGGCTAATAACTGAATATTAAATATTCTCTTGAGCCGACTTGTCTTCTAGGGTTATTATCCAATGTTTTAGGGTTTCTCTTGCTTCCCTGAATATTCTAGTCTCGTCAAAGGTTACACATAGAGATTAATACCTCCTACAACTACCATAATATCAACAATTGATTCTAAGGAGGGTAAAATCTAGAAGAAGGCCATGGTAGAAGAAACAAAGTACTTGGAAAAAAATGAGGCATGGGAATTGGTTAAGTTGCTTAATGGAAGAAAAATTGTTGGTATCAAATGGGTGTTCAAGAAGAATATCAATGTAGAAGGAAGATTGGAGAAGTATAATGATTGCTTGGTAAAAAAAGGGTATTCCTAGGTGGAGGGAATTAACTTTGGTGAGATTTTCTCTCCTGTTACAAAATTTATTTACATTAGATTTATATTGTCTCTTACTACAATATTTGATCTTGAAGTAGAACAAATTGATGTAAAGATAGTGTTCCTACATGGGGACCTGGAAGAAGAAATCTACATGAAACATCTTGAAGGGTTCATGGTCAAGGGTAAGAAGGAGCTGGTTTGCTTTCTTAAAAATTCCTATACAGACTAAAGAAAACCCCAAGAATGTGGTATAAAAAGTTTGATACTTACATAGTAGCACTAGGATTTGTGAGAAGCAAGGTTGATCATTGTGTGCAATCCAAGTTGGTGATCACTTTATTTATATACTATTATATGTTGATGATATTTTATTGATAAAAAAACCAAGGATATCATCAAAGAGGTCAAGTCTCAACTATCCTCTAAGTTTGACATGAAGTATCTTGATGCTACAAACCTTTTTTATGGGCTTGGAGATTAAACGAAATCACATGGATAGGAAAATTCGGTTAAACTAGAGGAAGAATGTTGAGACAATTTTGTAGAGAATTAATATGCAAAAATGCAAATTGGTCAAGGTTCCTATTCCTATAGGTGCAAATTTATCTATAGAACATTGTCCCAAGACACATGAAGAGGTAGAGGCCATTCCCCATGTCCCCTATTCTAGTTTTGTTGGTAGTAACTTCTATGTATGTTATGGTTTGTATTAGACTAGACATTTCCCATGTAGTGGGAGTTTTGAGTAGATATATGTCAAAACCAGGGAAGGAACATTGGACAATTGTAAAGATATTCTTTAGGTATTTGTGTGGAATTGTAAATTATGCAATCTCCTATGAAGGAACACTTGGAATAGCCATATTGTTAGATGTGTATGGACTTTTTGATGTAGATTGGGGTAGAGATATTGATCGTAAAAGATACATAAGTGGTTGTGTTTAACCTATTTAAAGGAGAAATTAGTTAGATGAGAAAGAGATAGACCATAGTTTCATTTTCAAATACAAAAAATGAATACATGGCTACCACCATGGAATTAAGGAAGTTTTATGGCTGTGGAGATTATGTTCAGGTATTGGTTTTGTAGAACAAGTTGAAAGGTTAGATTGTGACAGTCATAGTGCAATATTTCTAGCAAATAACCCATCTCATCATTATAAGATGAAGCATATTGATGTGTAGTACCACTTTGTGAGAGTCATGGTTGAAACATGGGGCCTTTACTCAGTGAACATGTGACATAGCACGTGTGTTCATGGGATATTAAATAATACCTCTAATTTAACTAAATATTAATAAATACCTCCTAAAATCCTTCTGTTAAAATATTAAATGCCCCTTTTCATAAACCCCAATACCTATAAACCTCCCTATACTCTGCACCCCCCTACCCCCAATACATATAAACATCCATATACTCTACATCCCCCTACCCCCAATACCTATAAACCTCCCTATAATCTACATCCCCCTACCCCCAATACCTATAATATATTGACTTAATTTTTCACAATTTAAAAACCCCCTTTATGAATGAACGTGATAATATATTGACCAACAAGGTGAATCCCTCATGGGTTGAAAACAATAAGGTGTTACTAGAGAAGGATGATACCTTGAAGAATGTTTCGAACTCATTGACGAAGTATATTAGTAATGAGATTTTCTCTTGACGTAGATAAACAATGGGCATTGTTACCATGAACTTGTGACCTTATAAAACCCGCCCCCCCTATTTCATAAAGAAAACAAGTGGGAGAATATTGGATATGTGTTATATTCTTTACATGTGGACTACACTAGGTGCAAATCCAATAATCTCACCAATGGGTATATTTTTGTTTTGTTTTTTCCCTGTTTTTGTTCTTTTCCGACCAATGGTTTTTTTGCTCATTGCAATTTAATCTTGGTGAAAGGATTAGGGTTGTAATCTGATTCAAGTTAATAGATTAGGGTTTTGTAAGTTGTCTAATACATAAATATTGAATGGTGAAAAATCAATTTAATACAATGAAGAATATAGAGGTGTGGCTCTTAGTTAGGTTGGTTTTCTTGGTTAAGGGTTTCTAGGGTAAATATGTAAGTATTGTGTGTATGGAATTTTTGTTATTTCTACTTTTCTTAAGAATATGTATGTTGCATAGGTTTAAAACATACATTATAGACATATATGAGATATATTAAAAGGGTTGGTATATATAGAAATAGAATTAGAGAAATCGATGTGCAATAAGGAGAATACAGGGGATTATGGTCCCATTACCATTGATAATTGAAGAGGGCCAAACAAATTTCGAACAACATCCATATCCTTTGAGATCCAAAGAAAATTCCATGGATATCACAGAGGTGGGGATTGAAGGTGACTTAAGTTTGGATGTTCCCAAGGAGCTGTAATTTTTGGCAGGAGAAGGAAATGCCATATATTGATATCCCAAAATAAAACTAGAAGGGAAATACATCAAAGGAAACAATAGTGTAACACCCTGTTTCCCCCAATTTGTAAAAATAACTATACTGGCCAAGAACTGTGGCAAACCCAAAAATGTGAATGTGTGATGTGAATGGACCTTGTGAAAAAGGTTGATGAATGTGAATAATATTATGGATATATATTGCAGGACTGCTGAGAGGGGAAGGTGCTGAAAAAGAGAACACGATGGCTGAAGAAAGGTGGTGGAAGGCACCTGGAAAGGTGGCGTTAACTTCCACCGAAACCAATACCGTATTTGGACTTCACTGGCCCAGAGAACCAAGAGCGGCTCGCTGGCCCCGAATAAAATGACTCGTTAGGATTGGTAGGTAAAGGGATCCTCATGAGTAATGAGGGATGGGGGTGAACCGCCCATTAATAGAGTCCTCAGACCTGACCACTGTGAAGAAAGTCATGCCACACACAACCTCGCCGAACAGAGAAAAGACAGGAAGTGTGGGCAATCAAGGGGCAGATGCGAGGGAAGGAAGAAAGAGAACTCTGGAAAAACACAGAGTGAGTGATAGCGGAAAAGAAGGAGAGTAACCTTCGTTCTCGATCACTGACAAACAAGATACGCAGTCTCGCAGCATCGTGGTCTCAGCTCGGGGGTGGCTAGTGGTAAATCCGTTGGGAGTCCCTGAGCCTACAGTTGGGTGGAAATGAGCACCCCTCTCAACAGTTGCAATCACATCTAGTGTTATTTCTGATAAGTGTATTACATCTTGCATCTTGAAATTTATATGCTGACATGTATGCTCATAGTCTGTGTAGTTTTATGAATGGTTTGAGTATAAGACTGCCTGTATAGTGTTTTGATTTGGAAATGGTGGTTGCATGCTTATAATGGAAAGACTACGTATATCTTATGTTTTATAAATCACTATTTATACGCATATTGAATTAATTCAGACTTCAAGTCTATTCTCGGGAAATCTATACCCTTATCCATCTCAGGTAATACCCTGGATAGATCTCCCCATAGAGACACCCTTCTTAGAAATCTCACCAAGAACCCGGAAAAGGATTTGAAGGCGCAAGTCTTAGTAACCCTGGACGAGGAAGAATGATCCTCTTGAAATCCCAAAATAGCAGCGAAGGAATTACCGTGTTCGCTTCGCAAGAGTCGTCAAGGAGGCATTGGACGGTCAGAATTCTATGTGGAGAATTTGCGAGGTCCCGAGAGCCGTCAGATCTTGCAGAGGAGCAGGAGAGTTACAGTAAGCATATTTTCAAGTTTTAAGTTCAGGAGAAATCAGACCGTAGGATCTGAGTCGACAAGAACCATTGGATCACTCGCGTAATCTCATTTCGTGGATTCGTGAGGTGAAGGGTTAAAACCCTTGCCTCAAGATTCACGAGGTCATGAAAGGCGAAGTCCCGAAGGGGCGAAAGGATTTGTGTGAGCCAGTTATTGGTGAAGTGCATCGGAACTCGGTATTTCAGGGTTTCGTGGGTTGAAGAACCGAAAGCTTAGCATCAGGATTCGCGAAGTCGCGAAGTCCGAAACTCCAAAAAGGCGGGAAGTTCCATTGTGGGACCCGCGTTGACGACGTGTCAGAATTTCGACATTTCAGCATATCGGCGGATAGGAGGTCAAGACTTTTGTCCCGAAAGTCCCGAAGTCCCGAGTTGCGATAAGGAGTAACGAGGAGTTTGAGATCTCGACACTTTGGGTGTCGGGATAGAAAGGAGGTAGCGCTTCAGGAAGCGAAGTCGCAAAGTGCCGAAGCTGGGGATGAGGGACACGTGGTAGAACCGCAAGATGGGCCCGTGCGATAGATAGGCGGACACATGTCACCTAGTGAAGGGAGTCAACACCCGTTGACCTCTCGCGTCTTGGGGATTCATGAGATAAGGGAATGAGAGTTCAACCCTTCGACTTGTGAAGTCGTGAATAGCGAGAACGCGAGAGGGAAAGCTAACATCGCTTCTCGGGGTTTCGTGAAGGGAAGGTGCCAAGGTTGGGCGCCTAGACTTTGTGAGTGGTGAAGTCGTGAGAATATCAGGACCGTCCATCTGAGGAGGACAGGTGGAAGAAATCGAGGGATCTTGCGAACTCGGAGGTTCATAAGATGAGAGCCCAGGAGTTGGGTGCACCAAGTCACGAGTGGCGAAATCGCAAGGAGCAAGGATAGCTGTTGGATCCAAGTCAAGGGAGGACCGTTGGATCAGGAGAGTCATTGCGTGCATCGCGCTTTCAAAGGATTAGAGGTTGAGAGAACCTCTTCTCGACATCAGAAGTCGCGAAGTGCCGAGAGCCGAGGCATGAGTGTGGAAACATGGCAGAACCACAAGGTGGGGCCCGCGTGGTTGACAGGTGGAAACACGTCACCTGGGAAAAAGGAGTCAACACTCTGTTGACTTCTTGCGTCTCGGGGATTCGCGAGATATGAGAATGGGAGCTCGACGCTACAACTCGCGAAGTGGCAAGTTGTGAGAAGTGTGAAAGGAAGGTCAACCCTCACTGACTTCCAAGTTTCAGAGGTTTGCACGGGAAGAGCATGGAGATTCAACCCTTCGACTTGCGAATTCGTGAGTTGCGATGGGAGCTAGTGTTTATCCTAGCCAATGGTCACGTGTGGAGGGTGCTCAAAGAAGGGAGCTTTACCCATTTCGTGATCTCGGGTATCACGAGATTGGAAAGGAGGAGTCGAGAGCTTCGACTCGCGAACTCGCGAGATGGCGAGTTGCGACAAGCGCCTTTGGGAATAGGCCTTGGTCATAGAGCTATGGTCACTTGGGAGTCGTGGAGCTCATGCCTAGTGCTGTTCACACAGGGGAACTCCTGAAGGACATGCGGATCGATTGAATTGAGATTCCAACAAGGAATCGAAGGAGCCGCTTCGGCTCATAAAAGAAAACTGAACGATCCTTAAGACCGAGAGGTCGCGCAGAGACTTTGTCGAGGCAGAGGAGGCATCTGCAGCCTGTACTAAGCCCCGTAGGATTTCATGGATTCTATCCCTCGAGAAAAGGCGAAAAATTTATTATGCCAGAGTGGGTATGTGACAAATTGGTATCAGAGCATGGTTACAACACTTGGCCTACTTGGGCTCATGAACGAGTTGTGCAAAATCTCTGTTCAGAACACTCTTAAAAAAAAGAGTAACTCCCTGTCTTAACCTTCCTAATCAAAATATGAAGTTAAGAATGACAAACCCCTATTGTGTGTGTGTACATGTGAAAATATGAATTATGTACTGGCTATAAATAAATATAAATATTGACTAACAACCAACGTTTTTCCTTTTTCACACAAGCGGAAGATCAACCGCGGAAAATTATCAACGCATAGTATGGTGACTCACCATGAAGTGGGAGAGGGCTCCCACAATAGAGATGAAGATTCCGACGAAATAAGGGAAGTAGAGACCCCTCTAGATCTAGCCGAGACTGTGAGGAGTCTCATGGTCGAATTACAAAGCTGGAAGGATGACAATGAAAGGATGATGAAAGAACAAGAAAATCAAACAGAAATTAACGCAGTTTTACTGCAGAGTTTATCTGATCTACAAAGACAAATGCAACATGAACCTGAAACTCAGTAACATGGTCATATCAGTGGCCACACTGAGAGGAGCACCTCGAAAAAGGTCCACCCCAGAGGTAAAGGACAAGCGTCAGATGATTCCTCTAAGAAGGAAGCTGGCAATTCAGAGGGCTCTTCTAGCAGCAGAACCAGTTCCTATTCCTGAAAGAAACAAAAGAAGAAAAATCCTTCCAAAGGTCGAAAATTTGAAGAATTCAGAAAAGCCAAACCACCCTCCTTCGACGATGAAATAA
>SNQJ01S0027363.1:119119-134092 GCA_010110895.2 Picea sitchensis | reverse complement strand
AATTTTGATAATTATACAAAGATACAAACATTGTCTAGGGAATGCAGGGATAAGATGGCTCTAAACCAAAATCCTTTAAGGAAACAACTAATTTATAAGTGGTTTATTTTGAGGGGATATATAAGGAGGAAGCTAGAGTTAGTATAACATAAGTTTTCAAGATAGCCACTTAAGTTCCCAAGTTCCATTGATGAGGAAAAAAATGGAAGGTTGATGGAGGGAATTTCTAAGGAAGAACTGCAAATGGTCCTTCATATCTTACAGAAAGACAAAGTTCCAAGGCTAGAAGGCTATAAAATTGAATATAAGAGTATTTGTTGAAGGCATTTGAGGGATCATAGAGTAAAGGTAGGGTGACAAGATATTTGAATATCACATTTATTTACCTAATTCTAAAGAAATATAATCTTGATTTATTCAATGACTTCATGCCCATATCCTTATGGAATTGTATTTATAGGATAATTACCAAAATTATTGCTTTGAGGGTTAAGATAAATCTTTCTATGAGGGTTAATAAAAAATTTCTTCAGTCGGATCTAATGAACAATTTGGGTTTCTTCATGGAAGGTAAATCTAGATTCTATGGGTGGCACAATAACATATGCATACTATCAACACAAAGAAATTATCAACCATAGTATTGACGTCAGACCTCTAGAAATATTATTGAGCAAACTAGTTGTATTTGAGGCTAATGTTAAGTTACATTGGAATTTTTGTTCATATGGTGAATTGGATTATGGGTTTCCCTACCTTTGTCTCCTTTGTAGTTTTAATGAATGGCTCAACATCTAGTTTTTTTCATACCCTTGTAAAGTCTCATGCAAGGATTCCATTTGGTACCACTATTATTTCTTATCATAATTGAAGGTCTCAGTAGAAAATTAATGGAGGCAAGAAGAACTAGATCATTAAAAGGTATACAAATAGGAAGATGTCCTTATTTAACTCATTGGTCTTTTGAGGATAATGTAAATTTATTATTCTGTGATGGTTCTTGGAGAGATGTAAATAAGTTGAATTTTTTTTTAAAGTTATTTTGCATAGCTACTAGCATGAAAGTTAATATGCAAAAAACATTTTTTTCTTTTAATTGGGTGGAAGAGGACCAAGTTAGGCTACTTCTTCAGCTCTTCCCCTATCAATTATTTGTTTTCTAGGGAGTGTTTTTAGGATTTTTCATCAAGCCAAATGATTATGGAATTAGTGCTCATAAATGAATAATTGCAAAAGTGGAAAGGAGGATTAATTTGCGATGTAATAAATGGATATCTAAGAGTGATATTAATTATCGTACAATTAATATTGGAAGCAATTCCACTATACTAGCACTCACACTCATTGGCCTATATTCCCAAAGGTGTTTTGGAAAAAAAATAGGAAGATAAGCCATGTGTTCTTATGGTTTGAAAATGGAGAGAATGGAGGCATTCAATTGGTCAAATGGTAGGCCATAGATAAGCCTAAGGAACTTGGTGTTGGGGTCTTAAAATATTACACCATTTTGGGAAGATAGTGGATACCAAAATTCTATGGATATTTTATATCAAGGAATGGGCCGATGAATCATATTCTCATTAATAAATATATTAATCCCTCTTCTATACAAGAATGGATTAGAATTCCATCCATCCAATAATATTTATAATGTATCCATAGTTTGGAAATCTATTGTACTAACCTATCCTTTGATTAGGAATGGGTTAGTTTGGTAGGTAGGGAATATGGAAGGTAAGGGAAAGAGATGATCTGTGAGTGGGAAGTGGAGATGCATTCAAGTTAGTTGAGAATCTAATTATTTCAATTTAAGGAGAAGGTATATATAATTTGGTTCATTCAACCTCAATAACACTCGCTACTATATGGAAACACGAATGGAAGAAGGCATAACAACTGGGTGTAGAAGGAATTGAAAGTGAGTAGTGGGACACTTACACAACAAAGCTTAAGGTGAGTCGTGTTTGTATTGGAGAGGTAGATGATGAGCTAATATAATGGTCCGAGAATCATGCTCTGTGGATCTATAATATAGACTGATATAAATCCATGTTTGTTCAACAAAGTCTTGATGATATTCAATGGTGGTGTAAGCCACTATGGAAGATCATATCACATTTAAAGTCTAGGATTTTTATGTGGTTGGATAATATGAATAAATCTCTAACTTGGAAAGTATTATAGAAAAGGAATAGACAAGGTCCAAGTAGATGTACATTGTGCAAGGAGGTGGAGACTAGTAAGGTCTAGGAAAAAATAGATCCATTTTCTTATATCATTTTCAGATACTAGTAAGGTCTAGGAAAAAATAGATATATTGATAAGAGTTAGGGATAGTTGATAGGGTGAGACAATTGTAGACTATTTCAAGAACTTGATGCAAAATCCATAATTAAAGGAATAAAAAGCCCTTCCTTTGATTGTATCCTGGGGTATATTGCTAGCTAGGAATGCAAATATATTTAAGGATAGATTCATGCCTCCTTTCAATTTTTTCTCAATTTAGGTCTACTTTTGCAAGCTATAAATCTGCTCCATTGGTCACTCCTTTGAGATATTTATCTCATGAACCCATAAACAAGTGAGGGGCTTGGGGGCATTTCAATGGTAATAGTCAAGATACACCACCTTATTGTGGGGAAAGTGGCATTATATTTATAAATTGTTCTCATTCCATTAGGATTAAAGTTGGCCTAGGAGGGGGGTCAAATAATTATGAGGAAGCCTTGCATCAAAGTTTCTCTTGAAATTGGCTATAGTGAAATGTGTGTCCAAAATTCAGCTTTTGGAGACCCTTTGGTGTTAATAAGTTGGATGATGGGGAAATTTTGAATGAGCAATTTGGTTTTGAGTCTTATACTTAAGGAGGTGAAATAATTTCATATTATATTAAATCACTCTCCTTTACTCATGTCTATAGAGAACTAAACATTGAAGCCACATTTTCTCTCAAAAATAAGCCTCCAGTTACTTGTTGATACCTAGATGTGGAAGGAATCAAAAGATGGCACAATTGTTCCTGAAAACATCCTTTCTTTTCTTGATTGAGGAGTAACACTTTTCTATAGTTTAAAATGTATTTATCATATCTATTAATTCCATTTATTCTTATTATCGAGGTTGTAGATCAATATACATCGCTTTGGACCTTTTATTAGATTGTTTTGTTCATATTATCCTGATGAGTGTGAATATCTATATTTATTAATGATGGAACTTGGGCATATCATATTTATTGTAATATTTTTTATACCATTTGTAAAATGTTTTGATTTATTTTTTATATTTACTTATGAACTATAAATTTCATAGGAGAGACTTGTTAAGAGAAGAATAACGATCTAGTTTTTTGATGCTTATCAAAGAATCAATCCATAAGATATTCTCTAAATGAAAAGTGTATATATGGAATGTAATTTTTTTCATCTTGAATAGTTATTTATTGATAAAAAAAACATGCTTCTATCCCATTATGTATGTTGAAGAATTTATACATATTCATAATTCATTTCATTGGAAACATATTATAGATGCAAAACATTACAAAACTTAGGATATTATAGTTATAAGGATACATAATAAATGGAATGAGTTCATTGATATTATGGAATGACGATCATGTTGATATGGTTTGCGATGATTTAAACCATTTTTTTTTGGCTAAGCCCCAACTTATTATAAATTTCATCCTTTACTTTATTAGTTATTATGAGACAAATTCATAATAATAATAATAGTAATAATAATAATAATAATAATAACAAGTGCTGCATGGAAACATAGTCCCTGCCAGGTTGGGATGGGAGTAAATGCGACCTAGTATAGACACGTGGCTAGAAAGTTGAAATACATGTGGTTCAAAGGTTGTTGGACACAAAGAATTTAGCATTACCGAATTAGTTATCTTTAAAACAAGGGCTCTTGGACACAAAAGAAATTGAAATTTATGAAATTATAGGTTCCTGGACAACATAAATTATACATACCAAAAATGTAATTTTATAAAGTAGATATTTAGTTTTATACATATGAAATATGTACATTTATAATGTATCGTGGGTTGTCGGGCTCAAAATTGGGCCTCTGATGTTCCGTGCCCTACAAATAGCACCGACAATTCCATGATACACAAATTGAGAAGCTGAGTTGCGGACTATAGAAATTTATCAAAAATTAATAAATTATACATACGAAATATGTACTTTTATAAAGTAGATATTTAGTTTTATACATACGAAATTTGTACTTTTATAAAGTATGGGGATGATATTTTATAGAGCATGCACAGAGCCCTCATTACGTACCTAACCAATTTTTGGATCGCGGGTTCTCGGGCTGGCGGGCTCAAAATTGGGCCTCTGATGTTTCGTGCCCTACAAATAGGACCGACAGTTCTGCGATATACAAAACGACACACTGAGTTGTGGACTATAGAAATTTACCAAAAAATAATAATGTCTGTTACATATCTCTGGAAATTACATGAACATTTAAAAGCATATAATAGAATAGTAATAACGTCTGTTACATAGGTTAGTGGAGAAAAACACAAAAAAATTAGCATTCTCGAATTAGTTTGCTTTAAAACTAAGGCTTTTCTTGGACAAAAAAAATATAGTATCGCCAAATTAGTTTTCTTTGCACACGTTTTATAGAGCATGCACGGAGCCCTCATTCCATACTTAGGCAGTTTTTGGATCGCGGGTTCTCGGGTTGGTGGGGTAAAAAATGGGCCTGTGTTGTTCCGTGCCCTACAAATAACACCGAGAGTTCCACAATATACAAATTGACAAGCGGACTTGCGAAATATAGAAACTTATTATAAAATAAATAATGTTTGTTACATATCTCTGGAAATTACATCAACATTTAAAAGCACACAATAGAATAGTAATAATGTCTGTTACATATTTTTGTTGAGGAAAACACAAAGAAATTAGCATTCCCGAACTAGTGTGCTTTAAAGCAAAGGGTTCTGGACACAAGAGAAATCGAAATTTATCAAAGTATAGGTTCCTGGACACCCAAAAAGTTATCATACAATAGAATAGTAACAACGTCGTTCAAGACAAAAAAATTTAGCATACAATAGGACCCAAGAAATGTAGTAGATCCGAATTAGTTTTCTTTGGAACAAACAAGAAAGGTTCCTGGAAACCCACAATTTAGTATACAATAAAGGCATTGTCGAATCAATTTTCTTTGGAATTTATCAAAAAATAATAATGTCTGTTACATGTTTCTGGAAATTTAAATGCATTTGTCATATAGACTGGGATTGGGGCTCCCATAGACCATAAAAAAAAATAAGTACAAGAATTAGGAACGTCTAAAGAAGAAGTGCGTGAAGGTAGAGAGGAAGACTTGAAAAGAAGAAATTAGAAGTTATGAGTCTTTGGTTACAATTTTCTATTTAAAGAGGTCATAAGTGGATTGATAAAGAAAACATGATGACAACATAGACTTAAACTAGATTGATAAAGAAAACAAGATGCCAATATAGAATTACTATGAAGACGATGCGTTTTTGTTGCTGTCGTCGATGGTCAGTGGAGTCCTATTGACCAGTTGTAGCCCTTCCTGGATGAGGCTGTCCATTCTATGTTGGAACCATTCTTTGATATGACTTCCTTTTCTGATATGACTTGTTTGCATGATTTGAAAATGATCTCCAAGTTGTTAAGTTTCTTTTGCCAACATGCTTTTAATTTTTTGGTCCACTTTGGGGAGGGGAGTTTCTCTTGTCTTCTTTTCAGTTTCGATGTGTTGACGATATAGTTGGAAAAATGGGCCAGCACCTAATCACATAAATGCTGTTCATTTTTAAAATTTTCCTCCAAATGTTGCAGGAAATCATTGGCCTTCTTTCTGAAGGAAACTGTATTTTGTGATGTTTCCTAGGCTTCAGTAACTAGCTGCATTCTTTTGTTGATGTTATTCTTTACAAGGGCTCTAGAGCATGCAAGGAGGGTAGAGGATACTTTCATCTTGGCTGCAGTGGTAGCAAGCATTATTTTTTCCAAAGGACTGGAAAATTTTGGGGTTGCAATGAAAGCTGTCCAAATTTGTTGAGGCGGTCTTTCAGATTGGCATTTTCTGTCTCAATTCATCCAATGGAATCACGAAGAATTTCACCGGTTACTTGGTGAAATGAGGAGATTTGGGACGGTCGCATTTCCCTAAAGTTAATCTCTGTGTGAGATTTGCCTTTCCTGTTTATTACATCTCTCTTTTCAATGACCATACTTTTAGATTGGCTGTCAAAAATAGCACTCTAGATTACAAAGGATTCATCTACGTCAAAAAAATCGGTCTCAGATATTTCCACCACGGATGACCCAATTTTCTGCATGTGCTCAGTTTCAATTTCAAGTTGTAGTTTTCCAATTTCAATTTCGAGTTCCTCCGCCTGCCCTACATTATTTTTTCTCTTCTTCGTCAGTGAAATTTTGTGAGAACTATCAATATTTATGTGAGGAGGGTTCTTATCTCATCCTCCGTTCGAAGATTTATGGGTTTCTTTCTTACTGGGGTGGACCGTCAAAGTGATGCTCCATGATGTTGTGCTCTTGGGAGTTCTAGTGGGGGAATCAATACTCTTCTCACCGGATACTTTTTCATGTTGTCTGTATAATTTAGTCGTGCTTTGCAATGTCTCCGCATCGCAATCGACAGAAGCATGATTGTTGTCGACACTGTCCCTATCTTGGGTTAGGTGTCTATGGATAAAAGAGGTGTTAAATCCAACATCCAATAAATGTTCTTAAAAAATTCCATTAGGGTCGAACCCTTTTAGCCTTTCAATGTACGTTAGGTTCAATTTCTTGAAATGGGCGGCAAACTCGTCAATCTTGTTGATGTTTTTGCACACGAAGTCTCCGACCTTCCAGGGCAGAGGAATGAACTATTTTTTTTTCTTGTCATGGAAAAAATGCAACCAGTGGTTGTATTGCCTTGCTATTTCTGCAAAAAACATATTTTCTGTGATGTGGCATGGAAGGAAGGCAAGATTTTCCTTAGAGCCAAAGGCCATGAGGACACTGTGATTTTCCTCTTTCTCAAGTGTTCCCTTCCTGTTCAAAAACTTGGTTGCCTGGACAAACATCCGCGGAGCATTCTTGCCTAACAGTAAATCTTTGAAAACTGAGACAAAGCCATTAAAAACTTCATAAAAACAATGGGAGGCCTTATGCCTCCACAGGGCCTCATACCAGAATGTTACTAGGCCGAATCCACAATTTATTTTATTGGAAAGAGAAAGTTTTGGAAATGGTCAGCAATGCACAATTACGAAAATCAAGTAGGATGACATATAAAATTTATTCGATTCTTTGAATCGTGACAACTGGGAACAGAGCTCAATGGAAATTAACTTCCCCCAATCGAAAATGTATTGTTCCTTGACTGTGAAATACAAAATATAAATAATTATATGGGAAATGCTTGCCGTGGATGCTTGTTCCATTATTCTTGTAAACAACCAAGAAATTTCTCGGAATGGATTTCTAAATGAACTTACCTGCAACCTTGTGATATCTTCAGGAACTGTTGTTCGGTCTTCGAGGAAGTAAGCTAAGATGTCCAACCCGTTATCATGTTTTTCTAGAAACTGCTTACAGTCTGGTCCTCTAAACGCCAATGTTGGCTCCGACAATTTTAACATCTCGTGGAAGACATGAGGTGACAAAGAAACAGGAGAATGGTCGCGCAATGGAATAATTCTTTGGCCTGGAATATATTTTTTGGCTCATCAAGAGACCACCTCCTTACAGTCAAAAGCCTCAGGGACGTAGCCTGCATGAGCGATCCCAGAGGTCCAAATCACTTTGTTCTGGGCGGAATGGGATGAATAGTAAAAGTATGCCCTGGACTACTGGAAGTTCTGGTCCTCGTGTGCGAACATATTTACTATATCTCCATAAAACTGCTGTCAACCTATTGCCATAAGTCTACAAGAACGTTTGTTTGCTCCAGGCGATGAATGAAATGAAAATTTGGAAGGGATAATATAACCCTGCGCAAATTTTGGTCCAAATCATGTGAATGGGAGATGTCTTCGATACTTTCGTTGATTAATGACAATTTGGATGACTGTTGCATGATGCGTTGTTAACATTAAACACTAGTAATTTCATACATAGAAATGCAAACATGGCGGATATTGCAATGAGCGATTAAGCATTGTAGATTTCTTGAGCGGCCCAACATGACGATGCGTGTTCGAGATGAATAATCAGAATGGAAAAAATAAATCTTCACACATCTTGGTTTAATTTGTAATAATGGGAGATCTCCTCGAGCGTTTCGCCCATTAATGACAATGTTGACAGTTCCTGCATGGTCAACTATTAGCATGAAAGGTTTCTAATTTCATAGTAATAAAGTATAGATTTCGTGGGCACGGGAAAAAAACAACTACAAAATAGGGTTGCAAGGTACAACCGTTGAAGGTGAGGGCGCGAGGGTCAAATTGTATGTCTCAGAACTTTTTGAGTGCAATACGCGTAACAACGAAAAGGGTATGGTAGGATAGCCTAGAGGGAAGTTTGTATATGACTAGTAAGAGCATAACTAATGTATATCAGGAAGGACAAGAAGTTAGTGGGGATGGAAGGAAGCGAGAGATACTTTGAAAAATTTGTGAGCCATGGTAGAGTGAAGCTTGCAAGTTCGACGAGCCCACGCTAAAATTGTAGATCATGAAAGTTTTGAGTGCAAGATGTACAAGACACAAGAAGAAGCAGAGTTCGAAACCGCGAACCCGCCAACCGTGGCCATAAAATTGGCGAAGTATGGAAAGCAACAACGGTTGGTTGGATTCGTCGTGTGATTATATAGATGGAGATAAATATATGTCAACCCACCAATTCTGGAACCTGCGATCATAGAAAGGTGACTAAGTATATAACCACAAAGCGATAATACAAGGGAAGAAGAAAAGGGAAAAAGGACCAACGATTCCGCGGTGGAATTGTAAATCATGAAAATTTTGAGTGCAATATGTATATCACGGAACAAGAAGCAACAAAGTTCGAATGCACCAACCTGAAACACTGACTAAGAATTGGAGATTTCGTGAACCCCTAAACAAGAGGATCCAAAATAGGGTCACAAGGTATGCCTAGAACAGGTGAGGGCCCGAGGGTCAAATTGTATTGTTCAGAACATTTGAATGCATAATCTGTAACACGAAAGAGGGGATGATGTCAGAACCCGGTAGTCAATTTATATATTGCGAAGGGTTGGATGCGAACTATTTCGTATTACTGTGTGCAGTTGTGACTTGTAAGAGTCACTAGTAAGAGAATAACCAATATATACTAGGAAACACATTTGTGAACCGTGGTACAATGAAGCTTGCGAGTTCGAGGAGTCCGCAGTAGAATTGTAGATCATAAAAGTTTTGAGTGCAAGATGTACATCACGGAACAAGAAGAAGCAGAGTTCGTGACTGCCAACTCGACAACCGTAGCCATAAAATTGGCTAAACATGGAAAGCAATAGCGGTCGGTCGGATTCCTCATGTGATTATATAGATGGAGATAAAGATGTCAGCATGCCAATGCTACAACCCATGATCATAGAAAGGCGACTAAGTATTTAACCAAAGAGCCATAATACAGGGGAAGAAGAAAAGGGAAAAAGGACAAAGGAGTCCACGATGGAATTGTAGATGACAGAAATTTTGAGTACAAGATGTGAACTCGATAGTCAATTTGTATATTGCGGAGGGCTGGATGCCAACTGAGGCAGCGACATATACTTTGAAACATTTGTGAACTGTGGTACAACGAAGATTGATGCCAATCCAAAAAAATATCCAAGCATTGCACATTTCATGAACCCGACAACAGTAGGATCCAAAACAGGCTGACAACGTGTCTGCAGAAGATGCAAGTCCCCGACGTTCAAATTGTATCGTTCCGAACATTTGAATGCATAATCTGTAACACAGAAGAGCGGACGATGTCAGAATCCAGTAGTCAATTTGTATATTGCGGAGGCTGTGATGTCAACTGTTTCGTACCTCTGTGTCTAGTTGTCACTACTAAGAGATAATTTAGTATTGAAAATAATTTTTTAGATATTGTTAGATACTTCATAGGGATTACCATCCATAAACAATGGCAATCTCCACCCCGCCAACCTGACATTCTGTGTGTCAATTTGTATATCGTGGAACTTGAAGCATTGTTTGGAGGACACAAAACAATAGAAGTGCAATGTTGAGTCAGCCAGTCCGCAGGTCTGCTTGTCAATTTGTATATCGCGAAATTCTGGGTGCTATTTGTGAGACACACAACAATGGAGGCCCAATTTTGAGCCTGCCTGCCCAAGAACCCGCGATCCAAAATGTCTCTAGGTATGGAATGCGAAATCTGTACATGCTCTATAAGATATCATATCCATACTTTATAGTCCCATAATACATGAGAAGAAAAAAAGGGAAAAAAGACGGAGTGGTTCGCAGTGGAATTGTAGATCATGGAAATTTTGAGTGGAAGATGTATATAACGAAACAAAAAGGAACAAAGTTCAATTGCGCCAATTCGGAAACTACGGGCATAAATTCACTAAGTATGAAAAGGAACAGTGGGCGGTCCAATTATCCATGTGAGGATATAGATGGAGATGAAATTGATTCCAACCCGACAACCGTGGACATAAAATTGGCGAAGTATGGAAAGGAACATCGGTCGGTCGGATTCGTCGTGTGATTATATAGATGTAGATAAATATATGTCAACCCGCTAAGGCTGGAGTTGCACATTTCATGAACCCGACAACAGGAGGATCCAAAATAGGCTGAGAAGGTGTCTGCAGAAGACGCGAGGCCCCGATGTTCAAATTGTATCGCTCCGAACATTTGAATGCATAATCTATAACATGGAAGAGAGGATGATGTCGGAATCCGGTAGTCAATTTGTATATTGCGGAGGGTGAAATCCCAGTTGTTTCGTACCTTTGTGTCCAGTTGTCACCAGTAAGAGCTAATTTAGTATTGAAAATATTTTTTTAGATACTGTTAGATACTTCATAGGGATTAACATCCGTAAACAATGACAATCTCCACCCCGCCAACCCTGCATTTCGTGTGTCAATTTGTATATCACGGAACTGAGAGAGTTGTTTGGAGGACACAGAACAATAGAAGTGCAATGTTGAGTCAGCCAATTCACAGGTCCGCTTGTCAATTTGTATATCGTGGAATTCTGGGTGCTATTTGCATGGCATGGAACAATGGAGGCCCAATTTTGAGCCTGCCCGCCCGAGAACCCGCGATCCAAAATGCCGCTAGGTATGGAATGTAGAATCCGTACATGCTTTATAAAATATCATGTCCATATTTTATAGTCCCATAATACACGAGAATAAAATAAGGGAAAAAGGATGGAGGAGTTCACAGTGGAATTGTAGATCATAGAAATTTTGAGTGGTAGATGTATATGACACAACAAGAAGAAACATAGTTCAATTATGCCAACTCGCAGAAGAACATTTAGTGTTTGATTATTAATGCAAATGATGTCGAACCCCTGCTGAGTTCTCACTAGTTAAGGCATAAATTGCAGTTCACAGAAGTATCTTTCGTACCACTGTGTCCACTTGTCACTAGTAAGAGCATTGTTGGTGTATATCAAGAAGGACGCAAATTTGTTGGGGATGGAAAGAAATAATAGATACTTTGAACGAAGTTAATGTATACGAGGAACCCATGGTGGAATTGTAGATCACAGATGTTTTGATTTCAAGATGTATATACCGGAACGATAAGCCACTGGGTTCGCAAGCGGCGACCCCGCAGTGATGGCCGTAAATTTGGCTAAGTGTGGAAAGGAACAACGGTTGGTCGGATCCGTCATGTGAGGATATACATGGATATGAAGACATGTCAGCCCGCCAACTCTGGAATCAGATACCATAGAAAGGGCACTAAGTATATATCTAGAAAGTGATAACGAGCGGGAAGAGGAAAAGGCCAATTCGTATGCGCCGATTCGGCAACCGCGGCCATAAAATTGCCTAGGTATGGAAAGGTACAACGATCGGTCGGATTCGTCAAGTGAAGATACAGATGGAGATGAAGATATGTCAACCCGTGAACCCTGCAATCGACCATCATAGAAAGATGACTAAGTATAAAACCAGAAAGCCATAATGGACGGGAAAACAAAAGGGGAAAAGGGATAAGTATTTGACAGTCGAAAAAACCTTTTTTTTTCGTTTATTAATGGCAATGTTTTCGAACCCTTGCTGGGTTCTCACTAGTAAAAGCATAAACTACAGATCATTGAAGTTCTTTGGCTACAAGATGTATATGATGAAACACGTGACATAGGTGCTGGGTACCGTGAACCCGGGGCATGGTGGCCAGATAACTGGATAAGTATTGGCCAAGCGAAAGGTTTGATATCTATTTCAATAGTATTCATACTAGTATCTATCAATGGAGAAAGTTTTCATATTTATATGAATAGTATTCATACTAATATATATTAATGGATTGTTTCTGTTTCAAATGCAAATGATCTCCCAATTTGCAGGATGCTCTTCGGTTTGCAAATTTTGTTGAAACCACAAAAAATTTGATTGCAAGATGTACATAGCACAATAAGAAACATGAATTTGCATTGTGGTCTGAACGAGATAAACTCCTTATCATCTATTCATCTTGTATTCCTTGCAATGACATGAGAAAATGTTGGCTCTCCATAAACATCAATATCTAAATTAAATTAAATGCATTCAAAATTTGGTGTGACTTAAGTAATTAAGACAACTTCAGTTGTTCCTTTATTAATGCCAAGATTTTCGAATGCCTGGTCAGTTACGAGTAGTTAAAGCATAAATTGCAGACTACAGAAGTTCTTTGGCTGCTTTAATACCAAAAACCCAAACATAATTGCCTAAGCTTTTCCGAAGAGGAAGTTTTTTGTATTTATTCCAATAGTATTGATATTAGTATATATGCACGAATATTATCAAATAGAAGAAGCTGCAATATATCCAACATGCTGAGCATGAACATTGCGTCAACACTTGATCCGCCTTGTTGCAACTCATTAATTCATTCTATTTACGAAACTCGAAGAATGGAAGCAACACGGGTCCTCCAATTTCTTTCTTTAAATATAGGGCCGACGCCACATAAGTATGGATTATGAAAAATTATTCTTAAATGTAAAATGTAAAGAAAGAAAAGACCAGGCTTTATTTAGATTGAAGTAGTGGGCAACATAAAGAAAATCTTGTCATTCATGTTTAACGACATAGGGGAAGAAGGTACAAAATACAATTAAAACTAATACCAAAAATTGGAAAATACTATTAAAAAATAAACCGAAATTATTCTATATTCAAGTAAGATGGGTTACAAAATAAAGCTGAGGCTATTTGCGACAATGATTGCGATTTATCCTACCGCCGACCAATAAAAAATATGTACATTGATGAAGTTCCTTGACAACTTTCTTGACGTTCAAACTCTTTATTCGTAAAAAACGAGTTGAATATCAATTTTGGGTTTTGTACTTAATTGGTGCTACCAAGTACATATATCCCAGTTTTTTGAATACCTTGTCTGTTCCAGATATCCCCTGCTTGCAATGGCTTCTTATTCAATATTGCATTCTTTGTCAAGTATTAATTTCCCTCTGCCGTCGAAAAGTTGGGGTTTAAGGTGATTTCCTTGCAATGTTCCTGACCCTTGACATCTAGGAAAACTTAGAAATGCATTTCAGTCCGATTTCAAAGTGGACAGAGTCATTTTATGTCACAACAACTATAGCAGGGGAAAAAAATTCAAGTATGTAGTGACTGGTATTCTCCTTGTATTCGATCATCTGTTTGGTTGAAAATCTCTCCTGAAGATTTGTATGTTGAACTTCTTTGTTTTATTACAGTAAATTGGAAGAAACATCCAACCCAGATGCAAAATGAAAATCTGTTGAGGTACATAACTTCTTCGGGCAGCAGAGGTGTGGCAAGTGAATAAAATGCTGCAGAACGCACCAACACATGACTGACAAGTGTATCAAATGTTGCAGATGGCATTATAATATATCTTTCCTCATAGCGGTGGAGGTATGGCGTCCCAAAAAAATGTCAAAAATGTTCGGAGGTGACACCAAATATGTGGAGTCTGCAACTACATCCAGAGGAAGCTGAACAAACTTTGACAAAGAACATGACTTTCTTTCAAGTTGGTTACCAGACCCACATGTAGCTCATCAAACTTTGAAATAGAAACTTTTGTTGAGATAATATGTCATTTTATCCACCCATACATTTTCTGTTACCCGACTCTGGTTACATTCGCAAACAGAGTAAAATTTCGCGTCATTTACGAACATGACATGCCATTTTGTAAGCCACTATAAATGCGTCGCCCTCGAGGAAGAAAAAATATTGTGGGATCTGTACAATTCGATACACTTGCCAAATCTGTGTTGTTGGAAGAAGCTATATACTTAAACAAAGAACTATTTTTCCTGTGACCTAAAAATCGATTACAATTCCCAGCAAGAAAACAAAGAAGTTCAACAAACAAATCTCCAGGCAGCCTTGTCAACCAACCAAAGCATCAAATACAGGGAGAACACCAACCAGAACATACTTGTTCTTTTTTTTCCTCCTCTCTGAGTTTCTCTTGTATAACATAGTTTTTTTTTTACTCAAAGCTCACGTCACATAAAACCAGTCTCTCTTCTTTCATCTTCCCCTCAATCACATCTCTAAGTTGTCTTACATGTCCATGACCAGGAACATTAGAATGAAGGCACCTAAAGCGCAAGTCTTTGATGATAGAGAAAAATGGCAATAAGTATTTAAAACCAACGCTGGATGATCTTCCATAGATTTTGTGTTGATTCATTTTAATGACATTTGTTCTCGATATTTTTTCTTATTAATGCCAATCTTTTCGAATATGTACGCTAAATAGTGACTAGCAACACATATTAAAATTTCCAT
>SNQJ01S0027363.1:57187-119109 GCA_010110895.2 Picea sitchensis | reverse complement strand
CGTAGCCGAACTCCTGCAAACAAATCGCAGTTGTGAGCCAAGACCACTGTACCCACTCACATGAAAAACCGTAGGCGGTCTCAGGCCTTGCAGGGACCCTCTGAAGGTGCCGATCCTGCGTCAACCCTGACTGCTGTAGGCCGCGTCCTGTGATCAAATGACCTCTCCAAAACGCACGGAGGGGGGACGCTTTGAATGAGTGATGGGCCCTTATCGGTGCTGGAACCGCGCCTCTTTGCCACAACATGCATGCAAACCCTGATCGGCTACTGTAAAGAGGCCAAGACCACAATCACTGAGTCCACATGCTGAAACACCGAACCACGTCTCTCTGACTGTTGTTAACGAGGTTTCGCGCCCCTGCACGCACTGGATCGCGCCCTGTAAGCTGAGAGAGCGATGGGAACCTGGATCGGCATCTACAAACGAAGCTCAGCGCCCCTGCAAACAATCAGAGCGATGGCGGCTAGGGTTTGGGCCCTAAGTAAACATCATATTATTTTGTAAAATAACATCCTTTTAGTTACCTTTACATAATAGTTTTAATAGGGAATGATGTATTCATGATTTTGCAATATTTTATGTATAATTAAATATAAATGTATATCATTGTGTTGATAAATCTAGGATAAACCATTATAACAATATACTCATTAAGAACTCAACAGGTTATTTAAGGCTTTCACTTTATAATGACTTCCTGGTATTGGAACATTATGTAACACAATATTAGGGTTCTCATTAAAGAGAGACCACCTTTTTAGTTATCTTTACATAATGGTTTTAATAGGGAAGGATGTATTAATGATTTTGCAATATTTTATGTATAAATAAATATAAAATTTATATCATTTGGTAGATAAATTTAACATAAAAAGGTTAATTGGGGAATTGAATCTAGGTGGGGAAGATAACAATCACTCCTCCCAACTACCCTCAACATGTCACTTGCAGGAATTGAATCTAGGTGGAGAGGATAACAATCATTTCTCCCAACCACCTAAGCTAAACCCAATTAAAAGAAATATATATATATATATATATATATATATGACACACTAATGATAATTAAATGCTTTGAGTGATTACATTGAATGAATTTGAAGACCAATTTCAATACTTTTGCATTCCTCCCAACCACCCAAGTTAAACCAAGTTGGGAATTAATGAGGGTTTTGAAATGCTCCAACTTAGTTATCGATGGATCACCCTCCATCCCAAGTGTTTATGTGTGGTTTTCCCTCCAAGTTAATGCATGGCCCTCTAATTTATGTTGGGAAAATGAAATATTCTATTCCTCATCTGTATTGTGAACCCTGAAATATACCTCCAATTTCATCGATCTCACCTTGGTATGGATTGACATCCACTTTGGCTTCTATTTTAAACAAATATTGTGGAGGGGTAATGTCACTAGAACTTGGCTTCTCTTTCTCGAGCTCTTTCCCTGACTCCTTTTTTGGGTCTTTATTTTCTCCTAGTTTCCACTCTAATCCGATCTTTGAGTTAGAGCCTCCATCCTCCCCTAACGTTCTGATCTTGCTTGATAGAGCCACCATGAGGAGGGACATATTGCAAGAGATATCAACAACTCTCTCTTCCAGCCTAAAAAATATCTCTTATGCTGGTTCTTGAGGGTCGTTGTGAATATACTCATCTTCCATGGCTATGGTTCTACAACTTTATTCTTAAGACAATTCCTGGATCATACAACTTTCCACAGATACCTCAAAGAAAAATGCTCTAATACCAATATGATCAGTAAATTGTCGCGAATATTCCACTGGAACACCTCGTCACAACAAATCTTATAATATTTTGAAATATTAGACTATGCAGAGTATTTTTCCTTAGATCCCAGATTAATTAATTATTAGCTTTTCTTGAAATTATGAAAATAACTGATTACAAAAATGAAAGAACACGCAACAACATATACACCATCCACACAATTGAATACAAGATGTATCCTAAAAACCTAGTATGGGAGAAAACCCGGCTAGAAGGTGAGGCTTATACTCTGCTCTCTTTTCTTCAGTTATGCAAATCAAGTACAAAGAAATATGCACTCACTATGCAATTGCCTTTGACACTACGGCCTAAATAGTTGCTACAAAGTCTCCTACCTCCTTTTTTATGCTCCCAAAATATCGCTCGGATTCTTTGCTCAACTATGGAACAAGTACAATACAAAAGAATGGAACCCTTTCTCCTCTCAGTGGTGTGATATTTAACATAGCCCGGTAGTCGTATATGGTTAGGGTTTTGACTTCCTCAACCCTCAATTAGTGATCGGGTTTGGACCTTCTAGAAACTTCTTGAAATTATACAAGTGTTTGGACTCATATGTGTGAGTAATGATTGTTGATGTGGCATCCACTAGTACCATGGTGGTCAACAAGGTAGGTCAACTTGTGGGAGGCATAACTTTTGCATATGAGCTCCGATTGAGGTGTTTTACGCACTGTTGGAAAGGTCTCGGAGTGTAGAACACTATCATCGGTGTGGGTATAGTTTTATAATATAATAACCCCCAAAAATATCATTCAATTCCTAAAAATGGCTCTAGAAGCTTGTGGACCCCAATTTTCCAAACTAAGACCTTCCACTAAAATGGCCCTGCAAGTTGATTCCTCCAAATTTTATCCACCTAGAAAGTACCAATATAGATGAAAAATTATATGATGATCCAATCTGGATCATACCTCCCCAATTAGGGAGGCTTTTGGTTCCCAAAATATTTACTGAATGAGGTGATGAAATTTTTCCTCTACCATCTCTTTGGAGTACCATTTTTCTTTTCTTGGAAGTTGTCCTTTCAACCAAATCTACCAAAGGTAAAGATACCTATGTCTTGTATTTATGAACTTCCTTTGAACAATCATGTCTTATGCCAACTCTCCATGAGCATTTGTTTCTAAGTCCTCTATGGTAGGTAGGACCTGCTCCAACTTTTGATCAAACATGGAAGGCTTATAGAGTTTCAAATTCTCTACATTCACAACTAAGTAAATGTGCATGTATGGGGGTAGACTGAGTTTGTAGGAATTATCTCACACCTTCTCCAATACCTCAAAAGGGCCATACCACAAATCCTTGATATTATTACTAGTACCCTATAATCTTTCCTTGTTCAACTGTAACAAAAATATGTCTCTCACTTTGAATGAATTCTCGATTTTGTGTTGATCATGTATGGCCATATACTTTTCATGTGACTTCTATAGTGTGTCTTGTACTTGCAAATGGATATGTCTGGTCTTTTCAAAAAATTTATCTGCTTTCAACACGTCTCTTGTGATGTCTTCGGTGACTCCTCCTTGACATCGATATACAACATCCAAGGGAAAATTTGATAAATACCCAAAACAAGTTTCAAAATGGAACTTACCAATAGAAGTGTGGATTTATCTATTATAAGAGTGTTGAATATAGATCATATTTTCATCTCAGGTGTTCGAGAACTTATGATTGCAATCCATCAAAATATATACCAATGTCTTGTTGACTACTTTTGTATGCCCATCTATCTGTAGATGAATTTTGTAGATCTCTTCAACTTCGTGTCCATCTTCTCTGAAAGTGTAGTCCAAAATGCACTATGAAATTCGGTATCCATGTCTGAGATGATGCTCCTTGGTATCCTAAAGTGAACAAAAAACTATTCATAGAACATGTTTGTTGCTTATTTTCCTATGATGGTATTTTTATAAGGAATAAGAAGCAAAACATCTTATTGAACTTGTCAACTACCACAAAAAGATAGTCACGTCCCTTCCAATTTGTTGGTAAACCGCCCATAAAATCCATGGAAATTATTTCCTGAGTTCAAGTGGGTACATGTAAGGGATGGTATAGAACTTGCTTTCTATTACTGGGCTTGTGAGTACAACAAAGTATGCATCCTCTAATATAGTGTGATACATCTTTCATTTTGGGCCAATACACATACCTTTGAAAGTTAATAGTTGTCTTCCCAACACCAAAATCTCCCGCAACCTTGGATGTGTGAGCCTCTCTGATAAGCTGCAATATTTCACCTTTAGGAACACAGAGCTTGTCTAGCTTGTAGAGAAACCCATTATGGAAATGGTACTCAACCTTACTGTCACCTATTTATACATGAATTTGGCTCTGTAGATGTTGAAACACCTCCTTGAAGTCCCCATATTTTGTGTATGCCTCTTTGTATGCATTGTGGGTAAAAGGATCCATGCACACAAGAGTTTTGAAAGAGGTAGTATTAGATGTGGGTATCCTTGAAAGCATGTCTTCCAACTTATTAGTGCTTCCTTTATTATACTTGATGACTAGATGAAATTGCTACAAAACCCCCATTCACTTGTAATGTCTAGTTTGTTGAACCTTACTCTCAGTCTGAAAATAATTTGGTGATTTGTGTTGATAATGGTTTCCTTTCCCACTAGATAGTGCTTCCACTTCTTAACAACTTGAACTAGGGCATAGAGTTCTTTATCATATGTAGGGTATTTCAAAACTCTACCATGAAACATCTCAAAATGATAGTATATTCGCTTACCTCCTTGCATCAAAACTGCTCCCACAACATACCCACTTCCATCTATCTCCACTTTGAAGGGATTATGCGAGTTAGGAAATGCGAGAACTGGTGATTGATCGATATTTCATTTTATCTCATCAAAATATTTCTATTGATTTCCCCCCCACTAGAAACTGTTAGGGACCTAACCTACCTAACCCCTCAAGTGGGTAGAATAATATATTTCCATGTAATAAAGGTCAATATTAATAAGGCCTGACAATAAGGAGGAATAAGTCAAATGTAAGAAGACCCAGTAGAAGCTTCCGCTTCTAGAAGGATCTTCCTCTATATTGTTCTTTTGGATAGATAGATTTAGTATAAATAGGAATAGAGGGTATGATAAGTTTTGTCTTGGATATTATTGTAATAGAGCTCTACTCTACTGGAGGTTGCCCCCTCGAAGAGGCAAGTGAACATTGCTCTCAGTAATCAAAGTGCTCTTTCTGGTGTTATTCTGGATTATTTTGGTATTATTGTGGTGTTGTTATGGTTATATCATTGTTTATATGCCATTTCTATCTAATTATTTATGTTCTACATACTATTTTATATTTGGAATATTACAAGTGGTATCAGAGCACCTTCCTCAACAGAAAATTATGGGTTAATTTTTTTTTTTTCAGGGTAGAGACGTATTCCGACATCTTTAAGCTACAAAGATCCATCATTATGAGCATAAACCCGCGGTCATGGATTCATACACGTAGGAAATACAAGTGGTACTTAAGCGCACATCTGTTGGCCACCCTTGTAACCCCTGTGTGTACCCCTTCAAGTGGTAGCGCATCAGACAACACTTTTATACGGATCGGCCTAGATCTCCTGAATCCCTCCATAGATAAACCGATCGGTCGCCTGACTGCTATAGTTCCACCGAGAAAAACAATCGGGAAGATACTCTCTAGTATATGAATAGTCGGGTAGTAAGACTAAAGGCATGGTCTAGCCTCCTTAGTTGGTGCCCTGATATATTGGGCCAAGTACTACTGTTGGACCCTGCACGTATATCAGAGAGAAACAACACAGGGAAAACGCTTGTCTGTGGAACTCTTGAATACCCTAACCCTTGGGATGGAAATAAAAATATAACAAACAAGATATATTGACATGAAACTATGTCTCCTACATTCAGATTGCGAAATTACTACATATTTCTTCCTGTTAAGCATTTGGACATTTCATCACTACAATATTCTTCATATCAAATTATAACTCCGAAGGAGTATAGTGGTCTCGCCGACACAATTATTTGGGACCTATTCCATTGTATTCCCCTTTTCTCCCTGATCACAGTCATACCCTTCGATTTTAATCCTTTTTGTTTCAGTGGACCCGACCCCTTCCCAGTTTCCCTATTTTTCCACCTATTCCACTATATTTCCCTTCACGCACTGATTGTCGTGGTACCTATCACTTCTAAGTCCTTTTTTTTGTGGTCCCACCCACCCATTGTTTTCCTCACCCACACTTCCCCTCTCCAAATGGCCACCACTCGTAACTAGGAACTCCAAAATTCCATCAATCAAGCCCATGTCTCCATCGAACATCTCACATCTCAAATGGATTCTACCCATTTATGCATTGACAAATTAGAGCAAAAATTTAACAATATGGAAGCCAACCTCACAACCCAATTGACCTCCCTCAAGTCTTATGTCAATCAATTCTTGAACCTCCCTACGGGTCCTTCCTCATCAGACCAACCTGATACTGCTGATTCCTCTCAGTCTCTGCATTTTCACTCTAACTCCTTTCATCGTGAACCATGTCTTTCCCGCGTAGAGGTCAATAAATTTGATGGCTCCGATCCTACATGTTGGGTCACTCAAATGGAGCATTATTTTCCTCAGCATGGTATTACTGATGAGTTGGCCAAACTTCGCTATGTTGTCCTCTATCTAGATCTTGAACATTTTCAATGTTGAATGTTGGCAATGGCGAAAAAAAATCACATTAGGGGTATATTTCCTGGACCCAGTTTGTTGCTGAGCTCTATGCCTGCTTCGATGTTGATACCCACTATCTCGGTCGTTTGACCAAGTTGAAACATTCAGGCATAGTGTGAGAATCCATCACTACTTTTGAGAATTTGGCCTTTTGAACATAGGGCATGTCATATGCGTTCTTCCATGAATGTTTTATCAGTGGTCTCAAGGATGAAATCTGATCCTAGGTTCTCATGGCCCACCCTCCAACTTGGTTGGAATCTACTCAACGTGCTAAAGAGGCTCAACAAGTTGTTTTTTCCTAGAACAAAAAACCCCCTTTTTCTCCTCACCCTCGACCCACTAATCCTAACCCCCCTATCACTCCCCTCAAGTTCTAGAAACTAACTAGGGCTGAAATGGTTGAAATCCAACTGGAGGGTCTTTGCTATAATTGTGATGAAAAATATTTTCCTGGGAAAAAGTATAAGGAACTAAAACTATTTATGGCCATTTCTGAAGATGTTCCCGAAGAGGATGTGACAGTTCCCTTTGTTGAAGAGACCTCCCTTCCCAATGCCACCCAAGATCCTGCTGACCCACCTGAAGTTGACCCACTTATTTCCTTGCATTCCCTCACTGGCTTCTTGGCCCCACAAACACTCAAGATCTTTGGCTATATTAAGCGCATGAAAGTCATCATCATTGTTGACAGTGGTAGCACCCACAATTTTGTTCATTGTCGCATTGCCCAGGAAACCAATTGCTATATTCATGTTGTCAATAATTTTCAAATCATGATATCCAATGGTGGGTCCATGAAATGTGGTGGGCGTTGTGAAAATGTTCGTATTCAAATTGGACATTACCAACTGAAATATCATATGTTTTCCATTGACATGGGAGGTTGTGACATTGTGCTAGGTGATGAATGGTTATGCACTTTGGGTCCCATTCTTATGGATTTTAAGGAATTAACCATGAAATTCAAACAAGAAGGACAAAGGTATCAATTCCAAGGTCTCACAGCTGGTTCTCCTAATATAATTAGTTCCCATCGTATGGAAAATATCCTAAATAAAGGCCACTCTGGTATCATTTCTCAATTTCATTCTATTAAAGTCGTTGAGACACCCTCTGTACATCCTGACCTCCAAGCTATCCTTTACAAACATCAAGTTGTTTTTTCTACCCCTTAGGGACTTCCTCCTTCTCGTGGTGTTCATGATCATTACATTCCCCTTGTTCTTGACAATATTCCTCCCAATGTTCTCCCTTATCGTCACCCCTTTTCCCAAAAGAATGAAATTGAGAAAATAGTGCAGGAATTGCTCCAAGCGGGTGTTATTCGCCCTAGTACCAACCCTTGTTCTTACCCTATGGACATGGTACTTATGAAAGAAGGTAATTGGCACATGTGTCCCGAATTTCATTCCCTCAATAAGATCACCATCAAGGACAAGTTCCACATTCCTGGCATCGATGATCTCTTGGATGAGTTGAGTGGTGCTCAATACTTCACTAAACTTGATTTGCGTTCTGGCTACCACCAGATATGTATGCAAGAAGATGACATACCCAAGACTTCCTTTCAAACTCACGAGGGTCACTATGAGTTTTTGGTCATGCCCTTTGGCCTCTGTAATGTCCCCTCCACCTTATGATGCAGGAGCATCGTAAGCAAGCCAACAAAGCAAGCGCAAAAATGAAGGACAACTGGAAACACACCAACGCACATTTTCAAGACATCTTAAATTTCAAAAGATGGAGCATCAATGTTACAGCTAGGAGGATGTATTCACATTTATGTTTTGAAAATTGTAAAACAGATCTTAAGCGTTGCTCTCATCTGTCAGATATGGAGGCATTTAATTGTAATGAATGTAAAGTAGATAGCTTTTAATTCTAATTAGGTAGCTTGTAATGTAGGAGGGGAAACTCTAAGAAATCTCCCTTGCATGTATTGGAGAGGCAATAATTGCAATTGTAAGTTGTAGAGAAAGATATTGGGAGAGTAGAAGGACAAATATTGTAGAAGGTTGTATAAGCATATAGCTATTGCTATTGAACCCATGTACAGGAGCACTGGAATTAATACAAGAATGTTTTGATTTCATTTCATGGTGTTGTCATGGTTGTTGTTTACATCTATTGAATGGTATGTTTACAGTTGAGTTATATTCTCTGTTATTCATTTGTTTCAATGTTATGTGTGTATGTATGATCGTGATTTCATGTTGAATGTATGAAGTCTGTGTGAGGAGAGGCATAAGTTTCAATTGTTTCTCTTCCTGAGAATTCCTACAAGGAGTGCAGTGAAAGTTCGCAAGGAGTGCGTTGACAGGTTTTTTGAGTTTCACCTCAGAAAAGATCAGCAAAGATACCATTGTCCTCATACCAGCCGAAGTGTAGGTATAGCACATAGTCGTGCAAGGTGTGCACAGGCTGGCTGAAGTTTTAGATTCATCCAACCAAGGAGGGATCTTGAAGAACTGTTGTTGGAAGTGTCGAATAGCTAGTGGTTATTGTGAATACCGCAAGGAGTGCATGCAAGAACCCCTTAGACATCTGAGTTTGTAGCAGCAAGGTCAATCTCAGGAAGGATAGAGACTTGGAAAGGAATTCGAAGGAAAAACGAGGTCTGGAGTCACCTCGTAGAGAGTTAAGTTCAGGAGCAAAAGACACCAAGTCATTGTCTAGGAGTTATCAAGAAATCGAATAAATGGTTGAAATTATTAGAGGGAGAATCACCGAAGTTCTGTGGACCATTAGATCTAGTAGATTAATGGAAGGGTTAAGGTTGAGTGTCTTTCAACACTCACAATCTTAGGAGGATTAGTGGCCATCAGATATGGATCAACAGGAGCCATTGATCTAACACTTCAAATTTTGGCATTTCAGAATTCGGGAGTGTGGAGAACATCGTGATGAGAAGTCAAGAGTCACGAAATTTCGGTTCGCGAAATCCCAAAAAGATATGGACCATCAGATCGTAGGAGGATCTGGACCGTTGATCCACAACAAATAAGTCATGATTTTGGACTTGGAAGGAAACCAAGGAGTGTTATGTTGTAAACTCTCGAGTCACGAATTTCCGAAGCGCTCAAGAGTGGACGCCAGGACTTGATCGGAAGTCATATGGTGGGTGAAATAAGGGAGGAGCTAAAGACCCGTTAGCCCTTTTCAATGTTTCAGGGTTCAGAGGTTGGAGTGTTGGGGTTGTATCATATCAACATCCCCGAAGTCACGATTCGTGAAAAATCCTTGTAGCGTAGACCAAGTCATAGCGTCGTGGTTGTGTGGAGGAAGGCTCGCGCCTATTGCTAATTAGCACAGGCGGGGATTTCGTATAAGGACCCGTGGAAACACTTGTGCGTTGAATATTTCTACGGGGAATCAAAGAGTTAATTAGACTCAAAGTGGAGATTAAGAATGATCCTTAGACATGGAGGTCGAGCATAACTTGCTAAGGTAGGGGTGTTGCATTAGGTGGTATCAAAGCTTACAATCATTGTTTTCTATAAGCAAGGGAGACAAAAGGAAATTTGTTGTAGAATTTTGCGAGGAACAAATTTAGACAATGCCGCCCAGAAGACATTAAGAGAGACCAATGCCCGATCCAGCCGAGGAAAGGGAAATGAGAGAATTCCGTGCTCGATTAGATTCCATGGATACAACACAGAGATGAGCTACTGATATTGGAGATGTCAGTGAAGCCAAGAGTGAAAATGAGGCTAGAGATGGAGAAGAAGTTGTAGCCAAAGATGCTACAGAAGAACATCTATTTAGAGTTGTTGCAAGAATAGGGGCCAGAGAAAAAATGGACATCCCGATGTATGAAGGCAACTTAGACGTTGAAGAGATGCTATATTGGTTTATAGCCCTGGACAAGTACTTCGACTATGAAGATGTCGAGGAAGATAATAAATTCAAACATGTCGTCACTAGACTTAAAGGGCATGCATCACTGCGGTGGAATGAACTGCAGGCGGACATGCATTGCAAGGGAAAGCAAAGAATCAAAAGCTGGGACAAGATGGTTGCAAAGATGAAAGCCAAGTTTATACCTAGAGATTACCAAATTAATCTGTTTCGAAGAATGCAGAATTTGAGACAGAAGGGGATGACAGTGAAGGAATACATTGAAGTGTTCTATAGGATAAACATCAGAGTAGGTCATTGTGAGAGTGATGATGAGAAGGTCTCCAAATATATGAATGGTCTGAGATATGACATTCAAGATGAGATGAGCATGGTGATGATTAGAAATGTGGAAGATGCTTATCAGATTGCTCTGAGGGCAGAAGAAAAATTGGCCTGAAAGCAAGGTCAAAGAGGTAGAGGTAGAAGTCAAAGCAGAGGCAAAGAAGTTTCCCAATACAGAGTACATAAGTCCAAGGAAGAAGAAAATAAACCTCACGCTCACCCAGAAATAGGAGGAAGTTCACAAGGAAGAAAATATGCCGATAGAAATACTTTTCTGCAAGCAAGATGAAGAGGAAGAGGCAGAGGGGGTGAAATAAAGTTCTTTGTCTGTGGAAAGATCAGACATAAATATTTTGAATGTCCCGACAGAAAAAGATATGGAGGAGGCGAAGCTCACATTTTAGAAGTGCAAAGGCGAAATGTTGAGGTAGAAGATGCAGAAGGCGGAAGATCCTTGATGATGAGGAAAATTCTCTTAAAGTCGGAGAAAGGGGTGGAGAATCCAGTCTAGAGAAACAATTTGTTTAGAATTGCTTGCAAGACCAAGGATAGGGTATGCAAGGTGATAGTGGAAAGTGGAAGTACAGATAATCTAGTATCACAAAAATGGTGGAGAATATGGAATTGGAGACAGTTGCACATCCGAACCCATATAAAGTCTCGTGGTTGCAAAAGAGACATCAGGTAATTGTCACTAAACAATGTTTAGTTGAATTTAAGATAGGGGGATATAGAGATGAAATCTTATGTGATGTTATTCCCATGGATGTCTGTCATCTTTTGTTGGGTAGACTGTGGCAATATTACAGAAATGTTGTTCATGATAGGAGAAAGAACACATACACCTTAGAGAAGAATGGTAGAACACATATGTTGCTGTGAATTGAAGACAAGAAGGTGAAGGAAGAAATGAGAAATACTATACTTATCATGAGTGGGAAGGAGCTTCTTGATGAAGTCAAGAAAGATGAAGGCATGCAGTTTTCTTTGGTAAGAAAACCTAGAGTCATTTTGACCAGTACTTCGATAGATGATCTACTAGAGGAAATTCAGGAACTGCTGTAGAATTTCACTGATATAGTGGTGGATGAATTACCTTGTTCATTTCCGCCCATCAGGAGTATAAGCCATCAAATTGACCTTATACCAGGAGCGAGTTTACCAAACAAAAAAACATACAGATTGACGTTGCAGGAGAATGAAGAAGTCAAGAAGCAAGTCCAGGATTTGATGGACAAAGGGTTGGTTAGAGAAATATTGAGTCCATGCATTGTACCAATAGTGTTAATTCCAAATAAGGATGGTGGATGGATAATTTGTACAGACTCGAGGAATATAAACAAAATCACCATCAGGTACAGATTTCCTTTACCCATGATGGATGACTTGATGGATTGCTTGAGTGGAGCAAAGTTTTTTTCAAAAATAGATTTGAAAAGAGGATATCATCATATTAGAATGAGGGAAGGTGATGAATGGAAGAGAACATTCAAGATGAATGGACTATATGAATGGCTTGTCATGCCATTTGGTTTGACGAATGCGCCAAGTACTTTTATGAGATTGATGAACGAAGTCTTGAAAGATTTCAGTGGAAAATTTGTGATTGTGTATCTTGATGATATACTAATCTTCAGCAAGACTGAGGAAGAACACTCGAGACACTTAACTCTAGTTATGAGGAGGTTGCAACAAGAGAAGTTGCTGATAAATTTGAAGAAGTCATATTTCATGAAGAATGAACTCATTTATTTGGGGTTCGTGATCTCTTCGAATGAGTTGAAGATGGATCCTGAAAAAGTAACAACAATCATAGATTTGCCATCACCAAGGAATATCTTTGAAGTCATAAGCTTCCATGGATTAGCTAGTTTTTACAGGAAGTTCATCAGAAATTCTAGTGGGATTAGTGCACCAATGATGGAAATAGTCAAGAAAAGACATAAATCTTTTCACTAGACAGAGGAAGCAAAGAAAAGTTTCAAGTTGTTGAAGGAGAAGATAACTGGACAACCGGTTCTAATTCTGCCAGATTTCAACAAAACATTCCAAGTCATATGTGACACAAGTGGATTCGCGATTGGAGCAGTCTTAAGTCAAGACAACATGCCGATTGCATACTTCAGTGAGAAGCTGAACGAGACAAAAATGAAGTATTCAACGTATGATAAAGAGTTCTATGGAATCATACATGCGTTGAAGAAATGGAGGCATTACTTGGTTATGAAATATTTTGTCTTGTATAGCGATAACCATGCTTTACAATTCATAACTCGACTGGAGAAATTGAACCAGAAACATGCGAAATGGGTTGAATTTATGCAAAACTTTACTTTTGTTATAAAGCACATTTATGGAACTGCTAACAAGGTTGTTGATGCACTGAGCAGGAAATGTTTGATTCTGCAGGAGTTTCGCGTGAAGACCTTAGGTTTTGATAGCCTTGAGGATATGTACAGAGATCGTTCATATTTCAAGGATGCTTATGGAGCATGTGAGAATCCTGTTCTGAGAGACAGAAGCCAATGGATCGAGTATTTGATTCAAGATGGATTGTTATTCAAAGGAAATCAGTTGTGTATTTCGAAGAGTTCTATGAGAGAGAGTATTATGAAGGAAAAACAAAGTGGAGGATTGGTTGGACATTTTGGCCATGACAAAACATTTGCGCAACTGAATAGTTTATATTATTGGCCAGGGATGAGGACATATGTCAAGAAGTTTGTCAACAAATGTAGGATTTTCTAGCACGTGAAGGGGAAAAGATAGAATACAAGATTGTATCAACCATTGCCAGTACCAGAGAGGTCATGGGATGCAATGAGCATGGATTTTGTGTTAGGACTGCCAAGGACACAGAGAGGTTGTGATTCCATATTCGTGGTAGTCGACAGATTCTAAAAAATGGCACATTTCATTCCATGTCAGAAAACTAGTGATGCAACACACGTTGCAAATTTGTTTTTCAAAAATTTATTATACTTCATGGCTTACCCAAGAGTATTGTTTCAGATCAAGATACCAAATTTGTTGGTCATTTCTGGAGGACCCTATGGAAGAAGCTGGGAACACATTTATCTTTTAGCTCAGCATATCACCCTCAGACAGATGGACAGACTGAGGTAGTGAATTGAATCTTAGGAGACTTATTAAGGAGTTTAGTAGCTGAACATCACAGTCAGTGGGATCAAATTCCGGCACAAGCGAAATTTGCATATAATGACTCACCTAATAGGAGTACAGGATAAATCCCAATCTAGATAATGTATGGGATGCAACCGAGAGGAGTATCTGAGTTGAGAGACTTAGAGCAGAGTGAGTTCAGAAGTGTTGGAGCAGAAGATTTTGCAGCAGAGATGCAAGAGCTTCACAACAAGATTAAGGAGCGGTTGCAGAATTCCAACCAGGAATACAAGCGTAGAGAAGATCAACACATAAGAGAACTTCAGTTTGAGGTGGGAGATTTAGTTTTAGAGCACATGTGGAAGGAAATGTTCCCAACGGGAACATATAATAAATTGAATATGAAAAATATAGGACCGTGTAATATTTTGAGGAAATTCGAGGCAAATGCTTATGAGATAGAATTGCCAGATGGTGTGGGCATATCACCCATATTCAGCATAACAGATCTGTATCCTTACAAAGAAGATAAAGTAGATGGGGAAGAGATTAAACAGGAAGTTCAATGGGTTAGACATATGCCTGTAGCTGAAAAGCCGCAGATGGAAAGGATAATTGATCAAAGAATTAGCAAGAAGACCCGAAGGAAGAAATATTTTGAGTATTTGGTAAAATGGAAAGGACGCCCGATTGAGGATGCCAGTTGGGAAAGTGAAGAAAATATCTAGAAACACAAATAGACGGTGCAGGAGCTCATGAATTTTTTTCAACCAAGGGAGTATAATGCAGGAGCATCATAAGCAAGCCAACAAAGAAAGCGCAAAAGCGAAGGACGACTGGAAACACACCAATGCACATTTTGAAGACATTTTGAATTTTAAAAGACGGAGCATTAATGTTACAACTAGGAGGATGTATTCACATTTATGTTTTGAAGATTGTAAAACAGATCTTGAGCGTTTTTCTCATCTGTCAGATATGGCAGCATTTAATTGTGATGAATGTAAACTAGATAGCTTTTAATTCCAATTAGATAGATTGTAATGTAGGAGGGAAAAATATAAGAAATCTCCCTCACATGTATTGTAGAGGCAGTGATTGCAATCGTAAGTTGTAGAGCAAGAGAATGGGAGAGTAGAAGGACAGAGATTGTAGAAGGTTGTATAAGCATATAGCTGTTGCTATTGAACCGATGTACAGGAGCACTGGAATTAATACAAGAATGTTTAGATTTCATTTCATGGTGTTGTCATGGTTGTTGTTTATATCTATTGAATGGTATGTTTACAGTTGAGTTATATTCTCTGTTATGCATTTGTTTCAATGCTATGTGTGTACGTATGTTCGTGATTTCATGTTGAATGTATGAAGTCTATGTGAGGAGAGGCATAAGTTTCAATTGTTTCTCTTCTTGAGAATTCCTGCAAGGAGTGTAGTGAAAGTCCACAAGGAGTGTGTTGATGGGTTTTATGAGTTTCACCTCAGAAAATATCAGGAGAGATACCATTTTCCTCATACCAGCCGAAGTGCAGGTATAACAAAGATCCGTGCAAGGTGTGCATAGGCTGGATGAAGTTTTAGATTCATACAACCAAGAAGGGAGGTTGAAGAACTGTTGTTGCAAGGAATGCGCAAAGTTGGAAGTGTCGAATAACTAGTGGTTATTGTGAATGCCACAAGGAGTGCGTGCAAGAACCTCTGAGACATCTAATTTTGTAGTAGCAAAGTCAAGCTCAAGAAGGATAGAGAATTGGAAAGGAATTCAAAGGAAAAATGAGGTCTAGAGTTGCCTTGCAGAGAGTTAAGTTCAGGACCAAAATATGCCAAGTCTTTGGCCAGGAGTTATAAAGAAATCGAACAAACGGTTGAAATTATCAGAGGGAGAATCACCAAAGTTCTGTGGACCGTTGGATCTAGTAGATCAACGGAAGGGTTAAGGTTGAGTGTCTTTCAACACTCACAATCTTAGGAGGAGTAGTGGACGTCATATCTGGACCAATAGGAGATGTTGATATAACACTTCAAATTTTGACATTTTAGAATTCAGGAGTGTGGAGAACATTGTGATGAGAAGTCAAGAGTCACAAAATTCTGGTTTGCGAAATCCCAAAAGGATCTGGACCGTTAGATCGTAGGAGGATCTGGACCATCGATATTCAAAAAAGAAGTCACGAGTTCGGACTTGGGAGGAAACCAAGGAATGTTATGTTGTAAACTATGGAGTCATGAAATTCTGAATCGCTCAAGAGTGGATGCCAGGACTTGACCGAAAATCATATGGTGGGTGAAATAAGGGAGGAGATAAAGATCCGTTATCCCTTTTCGGGGTTTCGGGGTTCAGAGGTTGGAGTGTTGGGGTTGTATCATATCAACATCCTTGAAGTCGCGATTCACGAAAATTACTTGTAGCGTAGACCAATTCATAGTGCCATGGCCGTGTGGAGGAAGGCTCACACCTAGTGTTAGTTCGCACAGGTGGGGCTTTTGTATAAGGACCTGTGGAAACACTTGTGCATTGAAGATTTCTGCGGGGAATCAAAGAGTCAATCAGACTCAAAGTGGAGATTAAGAATGATCCTTAGACCGAGAGGTCGAACAAAACCTGTTGAGGTAGAGGTGTTGTGTCACCTTCCAAAGCATCATGAATCATGTCTTCCGTCCTTTTCTCCATCATTTTGTCTTAGTTTTCTTCGATGATATTCCCATCTATAGTAAAACTTGGCAATCTCATCTTTCCCATGTGGATCAAATTCTCCATTTACTCTTGCAACACCAACTTTTCCTCAAATTCTCTAAATGTTCCTTTGGAGCCTTAGAAGTAGAGTACTTTGGTCATATTTTTGGAAAGGATGGTGTCAGGGTGGATCATAAAAATATTGAAGCAATGCAGGATTGGACTCTCACCAAGACTGTTAAAAGCTTGCATGTTTTTTGGGGTTTAAACATCTATTATCGCAAGTTTGTTTGGAATTATGGGAAGATTGCGGCCCCTCTTAATGCTCTCCTTAAAATGAATTATTTCACTTGGACTCTTGCAATGGATCATTCTTTTCAAGATTTGAAGGCAACTATGTGTACTACTTTGGTCTTGGCCCTTCTCGATTTCACAAAACAAATTGTCCTCGAATGTGATGCCTCAGGTAGAGGAATTGGAGTTGTCCTTATGCAAGAGGGTAGACCTTTGGCCTTTACTAGAAAACAATTTTCTGAATTCCATTTGGGCCAATCAATCTATGAAAAAGAAATGTTGGCTATTCTGCATGTAGTGGATCTCTGAAGCCCTTATCTCCTGGGGAAACACTTCCAAATTAAGACAGATCATCAAAGCCTCGAGTATTTTTTGGAGCAATGACCTTCCTCCCCAGAGCAACAAAAATGGGTAACTAAGCTTTTTGGTTATCATTATGAGATCATTTACAAGAAAGGCAAAGAAAATGTGGTTGTTGAGGCTCTTTCTCGAAAATATGTAGATGAAGGGTCCCTTTTTTCCCTCTCCTTCATTGTACCATATTGGCTCCAAGTTGTGCACAAAGAATGGCTACATGATCCTCAAATATTTCATATGATCCAACAATTGAAATCCAACTCTCCAGTTTCCCTAGGGTACTCTTGGCACAACGATGAAATTCGTTACAAAGGTTGTTTGTATTTAAGTAAACAATCACAAATTAAATCCACGGTGCTTTTTGAGGTTTATGCTACTCACACGGCTGGGCATTCAGGTTTTACCAAAACCTATGACCGGGTCAAGAGTTCTTTTTTATGGGATGGTATGAAAAAGGAAGTTCGCACTTTTGTAGTAGAATGTGATGTTTTCCAACGCAACAAAGGAGAAACCATCAAACCTCCTAACACACTCCAACCTCTTCCGATTCCACCCGCTATTTGGAGGGACATCTCTATGGATTTTATTATGGGATTACCTAAATCCGGAAATATGTTCGTCATCATGGTCGTTTTGGATCGTCTTTCCAAGTATGCTCATTTTTTTGCTCTTCAACACCCATTTACCGCATCAACTGTGGCTCAACTTTTCATGGATCATATATTCAAGCTTCATTTCATGCCTCATTCCATTGTTTCTGATTGAGATCCAACTTTCACTAGAAATTTTTGGCAAGAACTGTTCGGACTCTAGGGCACTCAATTGCATCTCAACACCGCCTATCATCCCTAGACTGATGGTCAAACATAAGCCGTCAATAAGTGTTTGGAGACTTATTTGAGGTGTTTTTCCTGTGAGAGGAAAAATCAATGGGCTCAATGATTACTGTTATCACATAGTTTGTAGTTGGAGTAAAGGACAGATGGAAGACAAGAAAACTGGCGAAACTGAGACTATCCTAGCACTATCACCTCAATAGGATAGCTCTTTCTATTTAGGGTGGTAGGCCCAGGGGAGATGTCCCTGGTGACTTGGGGTTTTGAGAAGGCAAAGGATTCTAAGGCCGAGTAAAGTTTCCCCCCTCACAAGTCACCACCGATCTTAAAGTCTAGCTTAAAAACCAATAAAGGTAAAGATAACCGGAAGTAGTAACCAAAAGTGTACTTGCTCGAGACAAAGCAACAAGGAAACTATACATGCGCAAGATCACTTGCTTGGTTAATACTTCATATAATCAAGGACTTCTGATATAAAGCAATTTGGTAGACAATATTGATAGATAAATTCAACGATGTACAATAGAAATGATTACAATATATATCACTTCTCAATAAATGCTTATGAAACTTCACTATAAGAAATGACAATTTATCATCAATGTAATAATATCAATACTAGAAGCAACACCTTAGCCAATCTTTCAATTGCTTTAAAGACACAATAAATGCTGCATGGATATGTTTATAGCATAAATAGATGACGACATAAATAAGGTTAGTAAATATTAGTCTAAGCTAGGGTTAGAAGGATTAGTAGTTGTTCAAAGTATTGGATGTGTGTATGATCAAGGTACTCAACATCGAAGGTATAGATCGGTGCGCTATTAGGGTAAATTGATTCAAAATCACTGCAAAAGTTGAAGGGAGGAAATGATAGTGATAGGGATAGAGACAAGAGGGTTTGATTTTGAAGTGTTGCTAATGCAAGGCTTCAAAAAATCAAACCTTAGGGGAGACAACTCACTAAGGTGTAGTAAACCTAGGACTTAGTGCGTCTTCCTCCTTCTCTAGCTCAAAAGACAAATTTAAACGGCTAGCTTGAGTAATAAATGATAAGGCTAAAGAAAAGAGAGTTAGATGATGAAGTGTAGCTAAGGAAAGGATTCATCAATCAAACCCTAGGGGAAAATGACTCACTAAAGTGTAGAAACCCTAGGCCTTAATGCGTTTTCCTCCTTCTTTAGCTCAATGACAAGATAAAAATGACTATCTTTGAAGAGTGGATGGTAGAGTGTTGCTATGGCAAGGCTCTAACATGAATCTTCAGAAAAATAAATGGCTCTTAGCATAACTTCGTAGGGACATGAAACAAGGACACCAACATGTGCTTGTCCCCTAGGGTTTAATCAAGCAAATTATAATAACAAAATGCACGTAAAAATACCATAACCATTCAATAAATAAGTGTTTCATAAATTCACTTACATCCACCAAGCATTCATATATCCAAACCCTATTTGTAAACCTTCCACCAAGAAAATGCCAAAATAGCCAAGAAAAATCCTCCTTCAACAAGTGCGCATCAAAATTTCAGCCAAAAACCCTAAAGGAGGGTGCAAATTTCAGACCTCACCAAGAGTGAGTGAAATATGTTGTTTAAAATGAAAGTTTTATCTCTCTACTTATACAATACCAAGTGACCTTAATAAAATTTAGGTCACCAAAAGGCCGACAAGGCCAAAATACCAAATAATATTGTTTTACATTAAATGTCATAAATTAAACCCTAATCAAGCAAAGTAAAGATGTCATTCCCTTTCTAGGGTGACGTTAGCCATTTTTAGGGTAGCATTAGCCTCCTGGAGAAAAACGTTATCCCTCCTTGGGCCTCTCCAAGCTGCCACATGTGCCACCACTGCCATAACTGCCTCCCCAAAACGTCCATAATGTTGGATGACGTCATGGGCCTTCCAAGGCCAACGTCCCAGTGGAAAGGGCACAACCCCCCTAGGGAAGGATATACTAGGCTGCCTCTGTGGAACATCCTCCTCTTCTCCAGTGCAAACCCCTTTGTCCTACCTCTGACCCCTGCTGGGGTCTCAACATCCATCTGGTGGGTTCTTCAGTCACATGGAGGTCCGAACTAATCATCTCCCCATGTGTACCTGTCCAATATGGTACCTGTCTATTGGGTATGATCCTACACATCAACAGATACGCCCTCCATGGGCTCATAATTCATAGGGATCATAGAAATGTCAATCACATCCAATCATCAATTTTATCAAACATGTGCATAAAACCCCTTTTACCCAATCAAGTACTCTAAGACATTATACAAATCTGCAAGGCAGGTTTGGAGGAAGTGAAAGGGCATCCTATTGGGCTAGTTTCCACTGGATGTGGGATGTTTCCGGAAGAAATCAAATCCAATTCATGTTAATGGATGAGGTGGATAAGGGATGTCCTGACAAGGGGTGTAGTGATAACAGTGAAATGCAAGGCTTACCCATGGGTGCCTTTGTAGAAGGAAAGCTACACCTGTCCTGGATGCAAATGTTTCCAAGACCATTCATGCCTTTTATTCTTTATTCTTTATTGATTTTTCTTTCAAGAAGCTAATCAGGGGACATTTCCCTAGCATGGTGACCAGTGGTGGCGATGTTACCCACAATAATTTTCATGAAAATGAGAAGATTGGATCGTGATGAGAGCCCCTTTCCCTTGGCTATGCCACCAAGTGCCACTACCATGGTGTGGTAACCAGATGATAGTAGTTCCATACTGCTAGATGCCCATGGACCTAATAGGTTGGCTCGTGATGAGACCCCCTATCCTCTGACTAGGTCTTGTTTTTATTATTTTTATGGGTCCCTCTTGTTTCTTACTGAGAAGCTTTTTACTGCTTTCTTGGGGATCCTTGGGCAAAGCATATCGAGGTTTTATTTTTAGGATTTTATCTTTTTCCAACTTCTTTTACCTTCTGGGCCTTTAGCCCCTTCTTCCTACAAGGAAAGGTGAAACCCTTAAATTATTGTCCAACCCAATTTCTAGACCAATGTAATGGGATGGATGAGCGGGAAGTAAGATGGAAACTGGTAAGTATGACGAAAGAAAAACAACGACTCTTCAAAAATCCCCCCAGTGGCAACTCAAAACCTATGGGCACAAGTTTTATAGGGAATCTTGTCATTCCCCCCAGACATGGTCAAGTGGATAAGTATAAGATCCAAAAACCTGTTAGAAAAAAAAAGAACTAAATGCACATATTCAAAAGGTTTTGAGGATCATAGTGACACATACCATGATACCCAGACTCATTACCTCATGGAGAACGATCCATCTTTGCTACATGACCAAGCCGAGGTGATGGATGTTGTTGCTTCTAAAAAAGTGGAGGTGTTGAAAGGAAGAAAATATGGGCCCTTCAAGGCCATACTCAAGTCGATCTAGCTCTCGATAGTCCATGTCTAGGACCTATGGGCCTTGAGACATTATCTTTTTAGTTATCCCTAAAATGGGGGATAACATCTGGCTCCAAATCGGGGATATGTGCTCACCGTAGAGAGCATGAGAACCTCAACATATCTGCCATAACCTGTTACTTTCTTGATCTTAATAGAAACTATCAATAATCATTTGGGGTGGTGATATCACCCTCGACTGAAATATATAACTGAAAGTAAACATATGTACAAGTGTGACAGAAAAATACTCTAGTATGAAATGAAAATGGTATATACAATGAATTCAAATGCCTACCTACTTACCTGCACTTACCTGTGAATTCAGGTCCCCCCACCTTGATGGGGTTTGAGGAGGTGCCCACTGACTAGTAATGGGCGCCTTCTTCCTTCCAAAGTGGACAATTAATAAGAGTCGTCAACTAATTTTCTTTCAACTTTGAAAGGTTCGAGCCAAAAATTGTGTACTTCCTTTGACATTAGTTGGCTCCCCTTTCTTGGTATCCCACATCCATACTACATCCCCTTCCTTATATTCTCTGATTTTGAATTTGGTTGTTTCCTGAACAACCCTGGTGTATTGTGCAGATGGAGGGGAGTGGGATTTTGATGTAAATACTTCCTGCTGAGAAGGTCGAATCAATATATCACTTTCTCCTGTCTTTATTAATTTTACAGTCCCAACTTCTATGTCTTTATACTTGTCTAGGAGTTGTTGGTATTCTTCTTTCTTTGTCCATTGAATCTGATCAAAGTTTTCCTCCGTTGCAAAAGGCATATCATCAAGAGAAGACTCAGGAAGACTTTCCATGATTTGTTCATTTGGCTTGTTATCTTTGATGGGATCACCAGCTTCTTGCACATGGGTTCTAGTCATTGGTACATTCGGGAGACGACCTATTCTTCCATTTTTCAAAGGTATATTCACATAAGTGATATCCATCTCAAGAATACCACCCAACATTGAGGAAAACTTCCTAGATAACAACATCCCCCTCACATCTAGGACGTCTACTACCACTATGTCGATGTGGATTACTTTCTCAAGGTATTATTTGAGGCAAACTTCCACATTTTGAATTACCCCATGTGTGGGTATGGCTCTAGAGTCAAATCCACAGGCATTTCTGTAAGGTCTTGTGACTTTTCAGTTCAATTGTTGCATGACCTTGAGAGACATCATGTTAGAATCGACATCTGAATCCAACATGAAATTGTTGAGGCTTTTGTTATTCATTATCAAGGTCATGAAGAAGGGAGGGTGCTCATCATACTGGACCCTAAATTGATCAACTTGCAACATAATAGGGGGGTCCATAGGTCCATCTAATCCTTTGAAGAAATCGTCGAATCGTTCTTTAACAGATGGTACCTTAATGACTTCTCTCAGGGGGATGTTTACATGCATTTTAGATAGTGCCCCTTCAAAGTCAAATATTAAGTCTACCCTTTCGGTTTTGGATGTCTTAGGAAGGAGAATGTCCAAGGGTGGAGTTTTTGTTTGAGTTACTGTAGGAATGGTAGAGATAGGTTGGTTTAGCTTCTTTCATCTATACACCTAAAATTCTTGTTTCTTCAACTTCTCTTTTGATTCTTGCTCTAAGTTGTTTATCACTTCCATCCTAGCTTTCCTGGATGCTTCCTTTATGCCTTCTCAATGCTCTTCAGGAGTGATGTTTAGGAAAATATGGGGGTCGTGTATGACATAACCTACATTGTTCACTTGTTTATGGCCTTCATTGTTGTAATCACACTCATGTTCCCAGTGTGCTTCACTACACTGCAAACACCAAGGATTTTCATCCATGACGTTTGCAGGGACTAGGGTGTTATGAACCTCTTGATCATTCTTCGGTTTATAAACTTGGTTATACCTTTGGAATTGGCCTTTGTATGGGACCCTTGGTGCCTGGTTCTGGGCTCTTTCTAGGTTGAAAATTTTATTCATCATTAGCTCTTGATTTTTTATCATGCCATCCATGGTTGCTTGTAATTTTTCCATGCTGGCACAAAATTCAAAAGTAGGCTCAGTGTTGCAGACCATCTTGGGTTTAATTTCCATTTTCCTCATTGGGTTCGAGAAAGGATCAATCTTGGATGAGTGGAGCTTGCCTTCAATCTTTGTATCCAATTCTTGAGCTTCTTGGATTGTTTGGGGGTTTTTATCCCTGAGGAAATACCCTAATTGACCCGTGAAATCTTTGGTGTAGATGTAAATGAGGAAATTATCGGTTGGATGATGGATCACATGGATCTTCTACAACCGGGTCTCAACCCTAGTGCGAAACTCTTGAATGGTCTCATTCTCATGTTTCCAAAGGGAATTCAACCTAGTCATAGGCATGTTGGGGTCTTCTTTGATACTCCATCTCTTGAGAAAGGATTCTTCTAGTTTGTCCATGGTTTTAATGCTGCCATCGGGAAGACGATGGTACCAACACCTTGAAGCATCAAGGAGGGTAGCGGAGAACAATTTCATGACTAGGTCATCAACATCATCACTAATGGGGTGAAGATGAAAAAATGCCCAAAAATTGCTCATATTCTCTTCGACACTAATTGCATCAGTACCAGTAAACTTAGGCAACCAATTCTCATACTTGGGTGGAATTTTCATAGGGTATCTTAGTATGGCTGACATGTCTAGCAGTTTGAAGAGACTGGATGACCATTGTTTTTGGTTATTGGTTGGGTTCGATGCATTGGTTTGAGTTCTTGTGCTAGACATAGTGTTGAAAGGAAGACTCCCTTCAAAAAGTGATTTTACTACAGGAGTGTTTCGGGGAGGATTTCTTCTAAAGGATGGAAGAGGGTTATTGTACCTCCTTGTGTTTTGTGGAGTCACCAGATAATTTGCTTGAAACTATAAAAATCATAAGGGAATCACCTCTAGTGGAGTCGCTAGGTAAGCTTGTAAGATAAAGGCTCTTGAGTAAAGGCTTACCAAAAAGTGTCATCTTGAGGAGAATTGACTCAATGTTCCTCAAAAACGGCGCCAAAATTTTATCGCACAGTTTGTAGTTGGAGTAAAGGATAGATGGAAGACAGGAAAAATGGTGAAAATGAGACTATCCTACCACTGTCACATCAATAGGACAACTCTTTCTATTTAGGGTGGTAGGCCCAGGGGAGACATCCTCGGTGGCCTGGGGTTTTGAGAAGGCAAAGGCTTAAAAGGTCGAGTAAAGTTTTCCCCCTCACAAGTCACCACTGATAAAAAATTCCGTCTTAACAACCAATAAAGGTAAATATAACCAGAAGTAGTAACCAAAAGTGTACTTGCCCGAGACAAAGCAACAAGGAAACTATACATGCGCAAGATCACTTGCTTGGTTAGTACTTCATATAATCAAGGACTTATGATATAAAGCAATTTGATAGACAATATTGATGAAGCAAGTCAACGATGTACAATAGCAATGATTACAATATATATCACTTCTCAATAATGCTAATGAAGCTTCACTATAAGCAATGACAATTTATCATCAATGTAAGAATATCGATACTAGAATCAACGCCTTAGCCAATCTTTCAATTGCTTTATAGACACAATAAATGTTACATGGATATGTTTATAGCACAAATAGATGACGACATCAACAAGATTAGTAAATATTAGTCTAATCTAGGGTTAGAAGGATTAGTAGTTGTTCAAAGTATTGGATTTGTGTATGATCAAGGTACTCAACATAGAAGGTCTAGATCAGTGCACTATTAGGGTAAATGGAGTCAAAATCACTGCAAAAGTTGAAGGGACGAAATGATAGTGATAGGGTGAGAGACAAGAGGGTTTGATGTTGAAGTTTTTCTAAGGCAAGGCTTCAATAAATCAAACCCTAGGGGAGACGACTCACTAAGGTGTAGTAAACCTAGGCCTTAGTGCGTCTTCCTCCTTCTCTAGCTCAAAAGACAAATTTAAACGACTATCTTGAGTAATAAATGATAGGGATAAAGACAAGAGAGTTAGATGATGAAGTGTTTATAAGGCAGGGCTTCGTCAATCAAACCCTAGGGGAAAATGGCTCACTAAAGTGTAGAAACCCTAGGCCTTAGTGTGTTTTCCTCCTTCTTTAGCTCAATGACAAGATAAAAACAACTAGATTTGAATATTAGATGGTAGAGTGTTTCTATGGCAAGGCTCTAACATGAATCTTAAGCAAAATAAATGGCTCCTAGCATAACTTAGTAGGGACATGAAACAAGGACACCAACATGTGCTTGTCCCCTAGGGTTTAATCCAACAAATTATAATAACAAAATGAAAGTAAAAGTACGATAACCATTCAATAAAGAAGTGTTTTAGAAATTCACTTACATCCACCAAGCATTCATATAGCCAAACCCTAGTTGTAAACCTTCCACCAAGAAAATGCCAAAATAGCCAAGAAAAAGCCTCCTTCAACAAGTGCGCATCAAAATTTCAGCCAAAAACCCTAAAGGAGGGCGCAAATTTCAGACCTCACCAGGAGTGAGTGAAATATGATGTTAAAATGAGAGTTTTAGCTCTCTAGTTATACAATACCAAGTGACCTTAATGAAATTTAGGTCACCAAAAGGTCGACAAGGCCAAAATACCAAATAATATTGTTTTACATTAAATGTCATAAATTAAACCCTAATCAAGCAAAGTAAAGACATCGTGCCCTTTCTAGGGTGACATTTTCCCTTTTTAGGGAAGCACTAGACTCCTCGAGCAAAAATTTATCCCTCCTTGGGCCTATCCAAGCTGCCACACGTGCCACCATTGCCATAACTATATCCCCAAAACTTCCATAATGTTGGATGACATCATAGGCATCCTGGGTGACATCATGGGCCTTCCAAGGCCAACTTCCCAGTGGAGAGGGCACAACCTCCCTAGGGAAGGCTCTGCCAAGCTACCTCTGTGGAATTCCCTCTGTCCTGTCTCGACCCTCTGCTGGGGTCTCAACATCCATATAGTGGGCTCTTCAGCCCCATGGAAGTCCAAACTAATCGTCTCCCCTTGTGTACCTGTCCAATATGGTACTTGTCCATCGGATATGATCTTGCACATCAAAAAATACTCCCTCCATGGGCTCATAAGTCACAGGGATCATAGAAATGTCAATCGTATCCAATCATCAATTTTATCAAACATGTGCATAAAACCCCTTTTACCCAGTCAAGTGCTCAAATACATTATACAAATCTACAAGGAAAGTTTGGAGGAAGTGACAGGGCATCCTATTGGGCTAGTGCCCACTGGATGTGGGATGTTTCCAGAATAAATCAAATCCAAGTCATGTTAATGGATGAGGTGGATAAGGGATGTCCTGACAAGAGGTGTAGTGATAGCAAGGAAATGCAAGGCTTACCTATGGGTGAATTTGTAGAAGGCGAGCTTCACCTCTCATGGATGCAGATGTTTCCAATCCCATTCATGCCTTTTATTCTTTATTCTTTATTGATTTTTCTTTCAAGAAGCTAATCATGGGACACTTCCCTGGTGTTGTGACCAGTGGTGACAATGTTACCCACAAGCATTTTCATGGAAATGAGAAGGATGGCTCGTGATGAGACCCCCTTTCCCTTGGCTATGCCACCAAGAGCCACTACCCTAGAGTGGTAACTAGATGCTAGTAGTGTCATACCGCTAGATGCCCATGGACCTAATAGGCTAGCTCATGATGAGACTCCCTATCCTCTGACTAGGTCTTGTTTTTATTATTTTTATGGGTCCCTCTTGTTTCTTGCTAAGAATCTTTTTACTGATTTCTCAAGGATCCCTGGGCAAAGCATATCGAGGTTTTATTTTTAGGCTTTTATCTTTTGCCAACTGCTTTTACCTTCTGGGCCTTTAGCCCCTTCTTCCCACAAGGCAAGGTGCAACCCTCAAATGATTGGAGAACCCAATGCCCAGACCAATGTAATGGGATGGATGAGTGGGAAGTAAGATAGAAAGTGGTAAGTGTGACATGAGCATAATGATGACCCTTCAGAAATCCCCCCTAGTGGAAACTCAAAACCTATGGGCACAAGCTTACTAGGGCATCCTATCACTCCCCCCAGACATGGTCAAGTGGATAAGTATAAGATCCAAACACCCGTTAGAAACAAAAAGAACTAAATTCACATATTCAAAGGTTTTGAGGATCAGAGTGACACATACCATGATACCCATACTCATTACCTCATGGAGAAAGATCCATCTCTGCTACAGGACCAAGCCAAGGTGATGGATGTTGTTGTTGCTGACAAAGTGGAGGTGTTGAAAGGAAGAAAAGATGGGCCCTCCAGGGCCATGCTCAAGTCGATCTGGCTCTCGGTACTCCATGTCTAGGACCTATGGGCCTAGAGACATAATCTCCTTAGTTATCCCTAAAATGGGGGATAACAATTACCATTAGTTGAATGGTGGTACACCACTTCTTACTAGACAACTACTCACATGATTCCTTTTGAAGCAGTATATGGCCAAAATCCACCTTCAATTCTCTCCTACATGCGAGATGTATCAAAGGTCCAAGCGGGTGACCAAACACTTACAGTTCACGAGACTATTCTCCGTACCCTCAAAGAGAATTTGGTCATGGATCAGAATCAAATGAAGAAACAAGTCGACCAAGGTCGCTCAGAACAACAATTTGTTGAAGGAGACTAGGTATTTCTTCGGCTGCAACCTTATAAGAAAACTTCACTCAAGGCCGAACATTTTCAGAAACTGGCACCCAAATTTTATGGTCCTTATACATTTCTCAAGTGCATTGGGCAGTTGGCCTATCAGTTAGCTTTACCCAATCATTCTAAGCTCCATATTGTTTTTCATGTCTCTTGCTTAAAGAAGGTGATTGGAACTAAGTGCCAAACTCAAACCAACTTTCCCGAGTTGGATGAAGAAGGATCCATCTGGTTGTAGCCACAATAAGTTTTGGACCAGCGAGAGTGTCATGTTCGTCAACATACCATCAAGGAAGTGGAAAGATACAACTCCAGTCGATGCCACACGGGAGCTCACTAACACTCTGCAACAATTTCCTCATCTCAAGCCTTGAGGACAAGGTTGATTCTAAGGGGTGGGGGCATGTTAGGGACCTAACCTACCTAACCCCTCAAGTGGTTAGAATAATACATTTCCATGTAATAAAGGTCAATATTAATAAGGCCGAGAAATAAGGAGGAATAATTCAAATGTAAGAAGACCTAATAGAAGCTTCCGCTTCTAGAAGGATCTTCCTCTAGATTGTTCTTTTGGGTAGATAGATTTAGTATAAATAGGAATAAAGTGTATGAGAAGTTTTGTCTTGGATATTATTGTAATAGATCTCTGCTCTACTATAGGTTTCCCCCTCAAAGAGGCAAGTGAACATTGCTCTTAGTAATCAAAGTGCTCTTTCTAGTGTTCTTCTGGTATTATATTGGTATTATTGTGACGTTGTTATGGTTATATAATTTTTTATCTGCCATTTCTAGATAATTATTTATGTTCTGCATACTATTTTATATATGGAATATTACAAAAACTCTTACTGCCTGCTGTTATGGTGTGGAGTGATGCACCTACCATGTAAAAAATGCTATGAAATTCCGTAAGAATTGTGCTTCCCCAATAAACATCCTAAATTCAGTTGCATTAGTTGGCACTGGCCATTTTATGATGGCCTCCATATTTGTAGGATCTATCTTGAGCTTCCCTCCATCGATCACATACCCCAAAAACAACAATGACTACTGAGCAAACTCACATTTATTGAGTTTATCCAACACTTGGTTCTTTTTCAGAGTCTCTAACACCTGCATGAGATGTTATATTTGTTCCTCCAAGGTATACCTATAAACCATATATCATCCAAATACACTATAACATTGAATCTAAATATTGGTGTAATACACCATTCATCAGTCCCATAAATGTAGCTAGTGCATTACATAAACCAAATGGCATGAGCAACCATTCATACAAACCTTGCCTTAAATTTAAGGTGGTCTTCCAGGTGTCTTATTCATTGACACGTACTTGGTGGTATCCTGATTTGATATCCAACTTTGTCAAGTACTTGGCATGTTGTAACTAGTTCAACAAATCGACAATCCTAGGAAGAGGGTATCGATTCTTGAGTGTAATATTGTTCAAATATCTATAGTCGATGCACATTTTCCAAGTCCCATCTTTCTTGGGTAAGATGATGATATGTGAACCACTAGGTGAAGTGCTTGGTGGAATCACTTCCTACAACAACTGTTGCAACTGCTTCTTCACTTCATTTGCTTCCAAAACAAACTGTCTATACAACCCAATATTTGGTAATGAGGATTCAGGAAACAATTGTATATTGTGCTCCACTTACCACTTAAGTTGCATTCCTTTAGAATCCTAGAAGACTCCTTTGTATGCCTACAAAAACTCCTCCAGCTATTATTTTTTCTTTTTAGTGCATCCCTCAAGGGATGTCTTCGCTCCTATTGATTCATCACCCAGCTATTTCTCTCATAAGAAATGAAAAACATACTTATTACTTGAACTAAACAAATTTTTTGGCTTTGTTGGCACTTACTAGTGAGATCTTCGATTTACCTTTATACACATTAATTATGAAAGACTTCCCATCCTTGATCGGGTGGTATTGTTTTTCTCTCCTCCCAAAGATCGCACATGTCATATACATGTAGGGGTTTCCAAATACTACACCACACATGTCAAGGGGTACTACATCTAACTCCACTTCATCAATAAAATTTTCACTTACAAGAATTTTTCACTTACATTGTTTCGTGACCTTGATCTTTGCATCCTTTTTTACCCACCTAGTGGTTATGGGCTAAGATGGTCATGAACCTCCAACCCAAGCTTGTTGACCAAATCAATTGCTATGATATTGGACTATGAAATGGAATTGAATAGAGCACCTAACTCGGTCTTCTTGACCTGGATATTGATATGGAATAGTTTTTTTGTCTCCTTCCCTTCCCTATGATGAAGGCTACTTAGATTCACCTCCTTCTGCACTGAAGTGTAGGAAACATTCTCATCCACATCTGAGCTACTCTCTACCTGATCGCTTGAACCTTTGGTTGGAAGGTTCTTCTTCTTGGAATCCTTCTTATGGTTCTTAGGGTTCATCTCTAGATGTAGTTTCCAACACTTTTCCTTAGAGTGACCATCGATATTGAATGATTACAGTGGTTACTTGGATCCTTGCACTGATGTTCACTAGTTTTTATCTTCTTATTTCACTTTCCACTTATTCTTCCCCTCTTCATAAGTGTCTTGGTGTTATTTCTACTTGGAACCACTTGGTTTTCCTTTATCGTGGCCTATATTTTCCAGATATTTTGCTTACAAATAGGCCTCGTCAACTATCTTAGGCTTGAAGAGCATCACTTTCTTTATCAAATGACTACATAGACCCCCTAGATACTTGAGGAGTACATCTAGGTTCTTGAGAGAGATACCTGTCATGATATCCATATTTTTGAATTCGGTGGTGTACTCCTACACACTCCGACCTTTCTTTTTCCTAAAGTAATTCCAACATATTTAGGGGTCATCTACATACCCGATCATGTAGAATTGGGACTTATTGAGGGTTTTGAAATCCTCCCACTTAGTTACTGGTAGATCACTCTATATCCTAAGTGTCTTTGTGTGTCTTTCCCACCAGGTTAATTCATGACACTCTATTTTCAATCGGGAAAATGAAATCTTTTGCTCTTCATCTATATTGTGAACAATGAAATAGACATGTAATTTTTGCAACCAATGATTCAAATTTAATGCATCAATATCACCTTGTTATGGCTTGATATCCATTTTCACTTCCATTTTAGATAAATTCTATGAAGGGGTAATTCCATAGAAACTTGGCTACTCTTTCTCCAGCTCTTTCCTCAACTCCTTTTCTGGGTCTTCATTTTCTCCTGGTTTCCCTTTGATCCGATCTTTGAGTTAAGCCTTCAACCTCCCCGAATATTGTGATATTCCTTTCTAGAGATGTCATGAGGGGGGACATATTGCGAGAGATATCAACCACTTTCTCTTATAGCCTCGTAAATATCTCTTTTGTTGGATCTTGAGGGTTGTTGTGAACAAAATTGACTTCCATGGATAGATTTATACGACTTTATTCTTAAGACAATTCTTGGATCCTGCAACTTTCCACAAATACCACAAAGGAAATTGCTCTGATACCAATATGATATGGAAAATGTTGTGAATATTCCACTGGAATAACTCATCATAACAGATCTTATAATATTCTGAAATCTTAGACTATGCAAACTATTTTTCCTTATATCCTATATTAATTAACTACTAGCTTTGCTTGAATTTATGAAAATAACTTAATATGACAATGAAATAATAGTAAATAATATACACACCATCCACACAATTGAACATAATATGTATCCTTGGAAACCCAATATGGGAGAAAACCCAGCTAGAAGGTGAGGCATATGCTATACTTTATTTTCTTCAGTTATGGAAAGAAAGTACAAAGAAAGAGTCGCTCACTATGGAGTTGTCTTTGACACTATGGCCTGGAAAAATACTACAAAAGCTCTTACATCCTATGTTATGATCTCAAATTACCACTCCTTGGATCCTCTAATCAACTATGGAACAAGTACAATACAAAACAATGGAACCTTTTCTGCTCCTAGCGGCCCGTTATTGAACATATCTTGATAGTTGTCTAGGGTTAGGGTTTTGACTTCCTCAACCCTCAATTTGTGATTAGGTTTGGATCTTCTAGAATATTCCTGAAACTCCAAACATGGCTAGCCCCATATGTTTTATTAATGGGGGTTGACATGGCATCCACTCATATCATGGTGGTCAATAAGGTAAGTCAACTTGTGGGAGGCATAACTTTTGCATCCAAGCTCCGATTGAAGTGTTTTACCCACCGTTGGAAAGTTATCAAAGTGTATAAAATTTTCAATGGCGTGGGATAAATATTTATATAGTGTGACCCCAAAAGACATCATTTAATGCCTCAAAATGGATATGGAAGGTTCCAAACCCAAAATTTCCAAACTGGGACCTACCACTAAAATGGCCCTGGAAGTTGATTCCTCCAATTTTTTCCACCCGAAAAGTACCAAGATATATAACAAATTGTATAATGATCCAATCTGTATCATACCTCCTCATTTAGGGAGGATTTTGTTCCCAAAAATATTTATTGATGAGGTGAGGAAATTTTTCCTCTACCTTCACCATGGAGTAGCATTTTCATTTGCCTAGAAGTTGTCCTTTCAACCCAATCTCTCAAAGGTTGAGATACCCTTATCTTGTAGTTATAAACTTCCTCTGGAAAAATGTGTCTTCTACCAACTATGGCTAATCATATGGTGCTAAGTTCTCTATGGTAGGTAGGACCTGCTCCACCTCCTGATCCAACATGGAAGGCTCATAGAGTTTCAAATTATCCACATTCACTACTAAGTAAATGTGCATGTATGGGAGTAGACTGAGTCTGTTGGCGTTATCTCCCTCCTTCTCCAATACCTCGAAAGGGACATTCCACAAAGCCTTGATATTTTTACCATTACCTTGTAGTCTTTCCATATTCAGTTGGAAGAAAACTTTGTCTCCCACAGTGAATGACTTCTCGGTTATGTGTTTATCATGTCTAGCCTTATAATTTTCCTGTGACTTCTTCAACGTCTTCATTTTCAACTAGTTTCCCCTCTGATTTGATCTCTGAGATAGAGATTCCAGCCTCCCCAAACAGTCTAAGCTTACTTTCTAGAGCCACCATGATGAGGGCTATATTGCAAGAGATATCAATGAGTTTCTCTTCCAGCCTCCCAAATCTCTCTTTTGTTGGATCTCAAGGGTTGTTGTGAATAGAATCATATGTTGTGGCTAGGGTTCTATGACTTTATTTTTAATACAATTCCTAGATCTTGCAACTTTCCACAAACACCCTAAATAAAATTTCTTTAATACCAATATGATCTTTCAAATTCTGTAGATATTCCACTGGATTATCTCTTCACAAAAGATATTATAATATTCTAAAATATTAGACTATGCATACCATTTTTCCTTAAATCCTTGATTAATTAATTACTAGATTTTCTTGAATTTATGAAAATAATTGAATACAAAAGTGAAAGAATAGACAAAAATACACACACCATCCACAAAATTGAACACAATATGTATCCTAGGAAACACAATACAAGAGAAAACCCAACTAGAAGGTGAGGGTTATGCTCTGCTCTCTTTTCTTCAATTATGGAAAGCAAGTAGAAAAAAATAGGCACTCACTATGGAGTTTCCTTTGACACTGTGGCCTAAAAATTTGCTATAGAATTTCCTACCTCCTTTGTTATTCTCTCAAAACACCACTCGTAGGATTCTCTACTCAACCATGGAACATGTACAATACAAAATAATGGAACCCTTTCTCCTCCTAGCTCCCGATATTTAACATAGCCTCGTAGTTGTCTAGGGTTAGGGTTTTGACTTTCTCAACCCTCAATTAATGATCAGGTGTGGACCTTCTAGAATATTTTTAAAATTACACACGTAGTTATACCCATATGTGTGAGTAATGGGGGTTGATGTGGCCTCCACTCATACCATGGAGGTCAATAGGTTAGGTCATATTGCAAGAGGCATAAATTTTGCATACGGGCTCTGATTGAGGCATTTTACACACCGTTGGAAAGGCCTCGAAGTGCATAACACTATCAAGGGTTTTGTCACTCGTTTTGGACATTGTAACCCCAAAAAATGTTTATTTGTGGCTCAAAATGGATCCATAAGGTTTCAAACACCAATTTTCCAAATGGGGATCTACCACTAAAATGGCCTTGTATGTTGATTCGTCCAATGTTTTCCACCTAGAAAGTACCAAGATAGATGAACAATTATATGATGATCTAATATAGATTACATGTCCCCATTTAGGTAGGTTTTCAGTCCCCAATTTCTTTACTAAATGAGGTGAGGAATTTTTTCGTCTAGCTTCTCTCTGGAGTACCATTTTGCTTTGCCTGCAAGTTGTCCTTTCATCCCAATTTGACAAAGGTTGAGCTACCCCTATATTAGATTTTGAAACTTCCTCTACAAAACTATGTCTTCTACCAACTCTACCTGAGCATATAGTGCTAAGTCCTATATGGTAGGTAGGACCTACTCCACCTCCTGATCCAACATGGAAGGCACATAGAGTTTCAAATTCTCCACATTCACTACTGAGTAAGTGTGCATGTATGGGGGTAGAATGAGTCTCTTGGCTACATTATCTCCCACCTTCTCCAATACCTCGAAGTGGCCATACCATAGAGCCTTGATCTTATTATAAGTACCTTGTAGTCTTTCCTTTTCTTGATGTAACCAAACACTGTCTCCCACTTTGAATGACTTCTCATTTCTGTGTTGATCATGTATAACCTTATAATTTTCCAGTGACTTCTTCAACATATCCTATACTTGCAAATGGATCTGTCTAATATTTTCAAAAAAATTCTCTACTTTTAATGCTTCTCATGTGATGTATTCTCTCACTCCTCCTTATTGTCCATATACAACATCCAACGGTGAAGGTGGTAAATACCAAAATCAAGTTTCAAAATGGGACTTAACAATAGAAGTGTGAACTTCTATGTTATAAGAGTGCTACAAATATAGATCAAATTTTCATCCCAAGTATTCATATGTTCTAATTGTAACCCCTCAAAAGTTGTACCAATGTCCTATTGACTACTTTCGTCTACCCATCTATTTGTGAATGTAATGTTGTATATCTCTTCAACTTTGTGTCCATCTTCTCCCAGATTGTAGTCCAAAAGGCACTCAGAAATCTGGTATGCCTAAGATGATTCTCTTTGGTATCCCAAAGTGCACCCAGACCTATTCAAAGAACATTTTTTCTATTTATTTTCCTATGATGGTGTTTTTACATGGCATAAGAATGCACATCTTGTTGAACCTGTCAAGTACCATAACAATCATTCCCCTTTTGATGTGTTGGTAAGCCACCAAAAAAATCCATGGAAATGCTTTCCCAAGTTCGAGTGGGTACATGTAAGGGATGGTATAGACCTAGCTTTCTATTACCAGGCTTGTTGGTACAACAAAGTATGCATCATCTAATATACAATGCTACATATTCTTGCATTTTTGGCCAGCACACATACCTTTTTAAGTTAGTAGTTAGCTTCCCAAAACCAAAATGTCATGCAATCTTTGAGGTGTGATCCTCTCTATTAAGGTGCAATATTTAACCTTTAGGAACACAAATCTTGTCTAGATTATAGATTAACCCATTCTAGAGATGATAATCAGCCTTATTGTCACCTTCTTCTACATGAATTTGGCCCTGTAGCTACTGAAACACCTCCTTGAATTCCTCATATTATATGCATGACTCTTTGTCATGGGTAAAAGGCTCCGTGTGCATAAGAGTTCTCAAATCTATAATCTTATATGTGGGTGGCCTTGAAAGCATGTCTGCCAACTTATTGTCATTTCCCATATTATACTTTATAATTAGATGAAATTGCTGGAAAAACATCGTCCACTTGTAATGTCTAGTTTGTTGAAGCTTAATATGGGTCTACAAATACTGCAGTGATTGGTGATGTATGTGGGTAATAGTTTATTTTCCCACAAGATATTGCTTCCACTTCTTAACACCCTGAACTAGGGCATAGAGTTCCTTATCATATGTAGGGTAGTTCAAAACTCCCCCATGAAACATCTCGAAACAATAGCATATTGGCTTACCTCCCTACATAAAAAATGATACAATAGCATAACCACTTGCATCTATCTCCACTTTGAAGGGATTTTTCATGTTAGTTAATGTGAGTATTGGTGCTTGAATGATCTTTCCTTTTAGTTCGTCAAAATATTTCTGTTGATTTTTCCCCCATTGGAAACTCTTACTTATCGCTATTATGGCGTGGAGTGGTGCAACTACCGCTAAAAAAGATGTTATGAACTTTTGTAGGTACTATGTTTCCCCAACAAATCTCCTAAATTTAGTGATATTAGTAGGAACTATCCATTTTATGATGGCCTCCATCTTTGTGATATCTATCTTGATCTCCCCTCCACCAATTACATACCCCAAATACATGAATGATTGTTGAGAAAACTCACATTTCTTGGGGTTAGCCAATAACTGGTGCTTTTTTAGAGTCTCTAACACCTACATGAATGTAATATGTGCTCCTCCTAGGAATAATTATAAACCAATATATCATCCAAATACACTATAACAAATGAATCTAAATATGGGTGTAATACAACATTCATCAATCTCATAAATGTAGATGGTGCATTACATAATCCAAATGGTATGGCCAACCATTCATACAAACCTTGCCTTGTATTGAAGGTGGTATTCCAAGTGTCTTATTGTTTGACACATACTTAATGGTATCCTGATTTGAGATCCAATTTTTTGTGAAATACTTGGCATGTTGCAACTGGTCTAACAAATTGTTGATCCTAGGAATATGGTACTTATAATTTTTATGTGTAATCTTGTTCAAAGATCTATAGTCAATACACATATTCCAAGTCCCATCCTTCTTTGGTACGATGGTGATAGGTGACCCACAATGTTAAGTGCTTGATCAAATCACTCCCTGCTCTAGTAGCTATTCCAACTACTTCTTCAATTCATCTGATTGTGAAACAGACTATCTATACAACCCAATATTTTATAATGGGGATTCAGACAACAATTGTATCTTGTGCTCCACTTCCCTCTTAGGTGTCAGTCCTTTAGGCTCCTAGAACACTCCTCCATATTCCTACAACAACTCCTTCAATCATTTTTCTTCTTCTTTTTAGTACATCCCTCCAGGAATTCCTTTACTACTACCAATTCATCACCTATTTGATTCTCTCATAATGAAAGCAAAACATGCAAAACATGTTGGCACTTGTCAGTGATATCTTTGATTTACATTTACACACATTGAAGATGAAATACTTCCCATCCTTGATCAAGCAGTACTGGTTTTCTCTACACATGAAGATCACATCCCTCATATACATGTAGGGGATTCCAAACACACACCACACACATCAAGGGGTACTACATATAACTCCACTTTATCAATAAAATTTTCACTTACAAAAAATTTGATCTTACACTATCTTGTGACCTTGATATTTGCATCCTTTTTTACCAACCCCAATGGATATAGGATAGGATGATCATGAATCTCCAACCCAAGATTTTTGACCAGATCAACTTCTATGAGATTAGTCTATGAATCAGAATCAAATAGAGCATCTATTTTGGTCTTCTTGACCCAGGTCTTGATATGGAATAGTTTTTTCATCTCCTTCTCTTCCTTGTGATGAAGGATACTCAGATTCACCTCCTTCTGCACTAAAGTGTGTGTAATCTTCTCATCCACATTTGAGCTACTTTCTACCCGATTGCTTAAATTTGTGGCTAGAAGGTTCTTCTTCTTTGCATCCTTCTTAATTTTCTTAGGGTTGAAACATCTCTAGATGTTGTTTCCAAAACTTTTCCTTAGTGTGACCATCAATATTTAAATGGTTACAATGTTTACATGGATACTTGCACTCACTAGTAAATTTGGGTCATTTTGCGACGACCATTTCGATGCTCTTGTGAAGTTATGTCGTGGATATTACGATGAATCTTGCGCCCCTCAAACATCACTTCTTACATCGTAAAAAATGCAATGGACCTCAGATAACGTCGCAAGAGCGATGACCTGCAATAGTCGTCGCAAGAGAGATGACCTCTGGAAGTCATCGCAAGAGAGATGACCTATGGAAGTCATCGCAAGAGAGACGACCTATGTAGGTCATTGCAAGAGAGATGACCTATGTAGGTCGTCACAAGAGATATTCCCAATGGTCATCATCGCAAGAATGATAACCGAAGATAATTGTCACAAGAATGACAACATAGGATGATCGTCGCACGAATGACAAATGAAGATGATCATCGTAAAAACGACAACATAGGACGATCGTCTCACGAATGATAACCGAGGATGATCATTGTAAGAGATACATCGAACGATCATCATTGCAAGAACAACAACCGAAGATAATCATCGCAAGAGAGACAACTGAGGATGATCATCACACGAACGACAACCTAGAATGATCATGGCAAGAGAGACTATCGACGATCCGTGTGGTCACAAGAGAGATGAAATATATCTATTTAAAAAAAATAGATATATTGACAAGAAGGTTAAAAAAGGCACAAAGAAGTTAAATTTGGTGAAGAAATAAATAAGATCAAGCCCAAAATAACTTTGATCATGATCCATCAGTATCGACGTCAAGGAAGTATTGCAGAATTTGAAGTTGCGCGGGGGATAATTTTGAAGGGTGGTCCCGCAATCCAAACCGCAGTTTTCATTAAGGAGTATGTTTCAGTGTCGGGTTGATTGCGGAATGACAAGTGGGTTGTTCCAAAACCGCTAGTTCACATCTCCACAAAGTGAAAAGTATAAAAGGTCGATTTGACATTTTTATTTTTTATTATTTTCAAACTCGGGGACCGTTGGAACAGTGTCGTGATCACCAGTTTTCTGTTGTAGCCCAGCTTTGCACCATCAAATCATGTTTCTAGGTATTTATGTCATCTCCATGGATTCCATAGTATTATCAGTAGCGGAGCAAGACCCTGGAAGCAATGAGGAATCCCTAATTGATAGAGATGCAAATGTATTTGACCCTAATATCAATATTTATCCCATTTTTGTGTCTCGAAGCAACTTGGCTGATATAAATGGAAAGAGTATTCCAATTTTAGAAGCAGTCCAAGCCTCCATTATCCCGTATGTGTTTTAGGTTTCTTTCCCATTTCCTAAATTCGTAGGTTGGTGCGTTGAGCAATATTCCCATTCAAAAAGGGTAATTGTCAATAAACAGGGGTCTCAAGTCCTGTGTAGAATAGGTAATTTGTTAATCCGAAAGTCACTCAATATCCCATAATCATTTTCCTTTAATTATAATCCATTCAATGAAGAAAAAGTGATTATGGTTTACAGAGAATGTTAGCCAGAGCTCAAAAGTCAATTTCTACAACAAATCATTAAACATGAACAAATGTTAGAGAGCCTGTCCTTACCGATGAGTATCAACATGATGATCATTGAAGTTTAGTGGGTCGTTTCCCTGTTGAGTCAGGTCCTAGGTCTAGATAGTGATAAATATGTTGTTGAAGTCATGCTTGGTTTTCTTTTGATTTTTTTCAAGTCAAAGTATGGTCAGTCAGCGTGAATTAATTTTGATAAATTCCTATTTAACACCATTCACAAGCATCTAGTGAATTTCCACTCTTTGAGACATTTCATATATTATACATATGTGTTAAAGGTTTTCTTAGCAAGTAACCATGGATAAATACATGAAGTTTTTTTTGTATCTATTGAATGTAAAAGAATCACTTTGCTCATATTCATCAACAAGGTCATGTCAAGAATCTATTCTATGATTTTCAATATAAGTTTACCCAGAGTTTTAGAGGACATGAAGATTCAACTGCAGCCAAATCCAGAAAATAGAATAGGAGACTGGGTACTTTTTTTGCATTCAACAAAGATCTGGGTATATGGTTTTCATGAGTATCCTTATTTGTTACCTGTTTTCCTAACTCCCATGATTTTTTCTCTTGATTTCATCAGACAGAGAATCATCTCTGAGACAAAGAACTTCATCAAACTACACAAAGCCTCTAACATCAAATTCCCCTTTGTTATTGGTCCTTTTGTTATTAAGTCCAGATCATGTTTATCACAGGTTAAAGAAAAACTCAAAGACTTTGGATGTTCAGAAATACAAGGAAGAAAATAGGATCCACATCAGATCATATACAAGAGAAGACAAATGAATAAAAATGCACCTTATGAACATGAGAATGGGGAAGGCTTGGATAAAATAGCTAATCTGTAAGTGTGTATTGATGTGGAAGCACCATTGCAGCAAGTCTAAACACAACAAGCTCCTCAAAAGTTGGTGATTAAAATTCCCAAAGCTAGTGTGTACAACAAAAGAAGCATTTAAGAGACTATGGATATTGATGTTGAACAAACTTCTAAAAAGAAGATGAAAATTGTTCATCCAAAGCAGATTGTAGATTTGGAAGATGAAGGACCCAGAGATCAAGTGAATTTGAACATTGTGGAAAGTGGTACCAACATTGTAGAAATTGAGGAAAGAAGTTAGTTTGAAAGTGAAGGTAGCTCAATAGTTTTTCACAGTAAAAAATATCATTTTGATAAAGCACCTGATGCAGCTTATCAATCCAGAGAATACTTAGAAAAACAATATGTTGAAAAGATAAATATGGCTTTGGGTGAAATAAGGGATTTGTTCCCTGAAGTAGAAAAAAATTCTCAACTGAAATCTTCCTTGTTCACTGTGAGGGATATTGAAAATAAAACTTTTAATATTGCAGTTGTAGAGGAGGATAAAGTGTTAGAGATTAAAATCAAATATGACAATACAAGTGCCCTTGACAAAGTGAAATTCCAAAATCAGACTAGTGGTTTGTTGTATTCTGATTATTTGAGTTCAAATTTGAAAAATTCAAAGATGATATCCTTAGCTGCAAAATTAGAAGGACAACTAAGACAGGAAAAGGCATCCAACAAAGCTTGGAAAACTCAAATTAAAAGGCTTAAGTCTGAAGGTCCTCAGAGTTTGAAGTCTTTATTGTATGAAAAAAGATAAAATAATTCATAGTTTGAAGAGAAATTTGAAGATTCCTACTACAGAACACCCACAAACAGTAGAATTGGTAGCTTTAGAGTAGGAAAAAGAAAAATTTCAGAAGGAATCACTGGATTATAAGGCTAAGCTTTTGCAACTGGAAAATGAAAAGATGGAATGGTCTAAAGAAAAGGTAGAGTTGGTAAATAAAGTCATGGTTTTAGCTCTTGCTGCAACAACTAGATCAACCACTGAAGACATTGTTTAGGCTATGTCACAAGTCAGTCTGAAATAAGGAGAGATCAAAGGGTTAAAGGAAAATATGGAGAAATTTGAGCAAGAAGTGTGCACGAAGGATGAAAAGATATCCCAAGTTCAAAAGGAAAAGGTAGTCTTGCAGGAGAAAATTAATAAGTTGAATTCAAGATTGAGAGGCAAAGGTATACTTCAAGGAGATAAACATATCATATGGGATTCTATAGCTGATGAGGCTGCTAAATTTAGATCATATTTGAATTTTGCAAGTGATAAAGATAATATAGCAATCACAACCAGACATAGATGCACTGTTGTTAATGAGACTTTAGCCAAAAATCCATCTGAATGGGCACAAAATGCCATTAACATTCTCAACTCAGTTCCTCCTGTATATATTCAGACCATTGGGGTAAAGGACATAATTGCATTGATCATATGGGCCAGACGGATTATTACAAAACATGATCTTTTGAAATCAATTCTGAATAAAGCAATACATATGGAACAAAGTGTGAAAATTTTCCAGAATTTATTTGAAGAATTGTTTATAAAGGGCCTTCCATCATTATGGGATGGTAAAGGTAAGTTGCAGGATAAATAAGAATATAATGCACTCTTGACTCAATCAAGGATGGACCACTCCAAATTTGAAACCCTGGAGGAGGGTTTGAAAGGGGCTACTTTAGTTGATAAACTGAGTACAGATTTCGAAATTCTAAATCAGTTTAAGATAGTCAAACTTGTTCTACCTGTCATGTCTTATGCCACTTGTATTGACTTGGAAATTTTAATGAAAGAAATGACAGATTATGAGATTCCTTCTGAATTGCAATGGAAGGAAATAGTCATATTGGGAAAGACCAAATATAATTTCCCAGGATCGAGTAAATGATTTCCAGTTATCGACAAAAAGGAAGAAAATCAAATGAAGATACAATCGAATTCAAAGGGCAAAGATAAAGGACCGAACTACAGGAATATCCGCAAATCCCAAATTTTGTGAACTAAAATTTTCTATTCTATTGTAATCGGTTCAAACTGGATGAAATGAATTGTTGTATAAATATTGTAGGTTTTGATGTATTCATGGTTGGAATAAGCACAAAGGACAAATTGTATTGATCATTGTAACAATTTATGAATTTGGAAGAATACAAGTGGAGATGTCCAGAGTTTTTTTATACCGAATATTCATGTGGTGATGGCCTGAAGTATGTGTTTCCTTTCATTTATGTTTTTATAATTTTCTTTCCCTTCATATACAACCTTTCATATGTTTAAAATTGGATGTTAAAGGATATGCAATTCATCTAAATGGTTCTTTAGATTCAAGCAATTTTGAACTATGTTTTTTCTTTATTAACTCATCAAAATTCATCTCTTATGGTGCTCTGATTGATGTTATATGTTTATTATTCCTTCCATCTTATCACAACAAATTAAAAGACTGAAATTTCATCACCTACCTTGCCTTTGCTTCCTTGAGAACTCTACCTACCAAAAATTGTTTCAAGTGTTTTCAGAGTTGACTCCATTTCCCAACAGTTTCCTTGTATTCTTGCTAGCAAACCCCATAAATTTTTTCATCAAATCAAAACCTATCCATTGAACCTTTAAGAGAAGATCCATCTTCCAAGAGACCAAGTGACAAGAGAGATCCCTCTCTGAACTGAAAAGGCTAGTTTTAGTTCTAAAGTGGTTTTGTGATTACCTTTGTAAGTTGTCCCCTCAGTCTAGGAAATTTAATTAGTGCTAACAGAGTCATGGAAGTTTGCATCCCATCTGTTCATATTTTTATTAGTCATTATAGTTTAAAATCTACACACCATGAAGATGAAGAGATAGAGGACTCGACAACCAATTATGATGGTTGAGATTGCTTGTAGTATTATTGTTGCGTTTTCTATCTGCATTGGCACCATTGCACCAATAAAAGTGTGTGCATCAACATTCAGGTACACATGACTATGTGTCAGTAAATGATATACACATTTCCATAATCCAGTTTTACCTTTCTAGATAAATAAGTCCCTAGGAATAGGCATGGAAACAAGGGTTGCATAGTGAGAGGACTTGTTTACCTTGTAATCCATCATAGTTAAGAATCATAATCATAAATATATAAAATGGAAACATCAAACTCTTCTTTAATATATTCATATCATTTGAAGAAGCAAACCCAATTATAAAATCTTGAGGAAATAGACTACTACAATTTGTAGGGATTTCAAAATAAGTTGGAACCTTTGGGAAGGCCTTCATTGAAACATACAAAAGATAAGTGGAAGAATCCATTTTCAGTGAGTCATGACACCTTAAATGTTAAAAGATAGCCACATTAAGTGGAAAACATAACTATGGAGTGAACCCTATGCAATATAGTAAGAGAATACTCTGAAATTGTATGTTGTCGCTTGATTTTTTTTCATTCTATATTTATATTATTTTTCCTTTTCATGGTTACGATATGCTTTAGTCACAAAATATATACAAAGTTACAAACACAAATTAATGCAAACCTCAGTGAATGTGTAGGGTAATTAAAGTGGAAAAGAATTTCCAAAAATCCTGACATATTGACATAAAAGCATTAAGCATTTGGATGAAATGTGCATTGCATTGAAAAGAAATAGAATTTATCCTTCAATTTTGTTATCATTGTGTAATTTATTTAGGATGAGAAAAGAAACCTAGAGGTAACCACAAACCAACTTTAGAAACTGGAATCTAACCCTTCTAGTCTCAGAGAGGGCTCTCTCCCAAATCAGTCACTGAAAGGACTGATTTGATTTTTGTTTCTTGAGGTTAGGTCCTTGGATTGTGAATAAATTTTTGGATGGGATTTGATGTTTAAGCATGTGAGAAATACATTGGGCATGGATTCAAAAGGTTGAAGCTTATGAATATGTGGGTAATCTGTCAATTAATGGGAAAAGACTTCAGAGGCAAGATAGACACTAAATGTGTGTTGGTTTAATTTAAATGTCGTTGTAGTAGAAAGGACATAAGTAAAACATAAATCAACACTTTAAGAAATCAGATTTTTAAATTTATTAAATTGTTTTAGCAGAAGAAAACACCATTGATATTCTAAACTATGTGATAGAGCCTCAACATGATGGATTTTGAAACAATATTTTAATTGAATATCATTAAGATATAGAAATAGAGAAATAAACTGAAAGAAGAACATACACTGAAGTGAACATGCTACACAGTTAGAAAATAGAGAAAAGTAGTTCAAAATACTAATTCTTCATGAAAATATTACAATACAAAGACTCTCAGAATACTCAATTCATCAAACTTTATCCCACCCTTTGTACATTATGTGTTACAATATTTATAAAATCCAATAAAATTCGGTTTGAAACCGATTTACAAAAATAGAGAAAAGTAGTTCAGAAAATCAGGATCCTTAAGATATTTTAGTAACTTTATCCTTATCTTCGCCCCTTTGAACTTGGTAGTGTATTAATCTAATTGGTTGATGTCTGGACCCATACTCCATTGACAGTTGGGTGGTCATTTACTAGGACCTGGAAAATTACATTTAGTTTTACCCAATCTTATTATTTCCTTCCATTGTAATTTATAAGGAATATCACAATCCATCATTTCTTTTATTAAAATTTCCAAATTGATGCAAGAGGCATACAACATGATAGGCATGCCAAATTTTATTATCTTATATTTATTCAAAATTTCAAAATCTATGGCTAACTTTTCTACCACAGTTTCCCCCTTTAAAACTTCATCTAAGTCTTCAAACCTAGAGTGATCCATCCTTGCTTGTGTCAAGAGTGCATTGTAGGCTTCATGTTCATGTAAATTTCCCTTTCCATCCCAGAATGATGGAAGACCTTTGATAAATAGTTCTTCAAACAAATCCTTAAAATTTTGAACACTCTTTTCCAATTGGGCTACTTTATTCTAGATTGAATTCGAGAGGTTGTGCTTAGTTATGATTCTTCTAGCCCATATTATCAAAGAAGTTCTATCTTTGACCCCAATTGTCTACAAACTTGATGAAGGCAATGTATTAAGGAGATTGATAGTGTTATGGGCCCATTCTGGTGGTCTTTTTGATAAAGCTTCATCAATAACGTTGCATCTTTATTTAGACAAAACTTCAATGTTGTCCTCATCGTTAACAAAATTTAGACATGTCCTGAGTTTTGTAACCTCAATTCATAAGGAGCCCCAGATGATGTGCTTGTATCCTTGTAACAAACTTTTTCCTTTAAGCCTGGAGTTTAGCTTATTCACCTTTTCATGAAGGACTGCATTTTCCTTTTTAAGTTGTGATACTCTTTCATCCCTTTTCTTTGCCTCTTGTTCCATTTTCTTGATATTATCTTTCAATTCTTTTATTTCCCCATCCTTTAAGCTAACCTGATACATTTCTTGGACAATGTCTTCAGTGCCTAATTTTCTTTTAGTAGAAGAGGGTGTAACAGAGGGTACAATAGAAGACAAAGCTATGACTCTAGTTTCCATTTCCGTCTTTTCTTTTGACCATTCTAATTTTTCCTTTTCCAGTTGTAGAAATTTAGCCTGAAAATCTAGTGATTGCTTCTTGAAAGCTTCATTTTCTTATTCTAATACTACAAGTTTTGTAGTCTGTAGATGATTTGTCGCAGGCATTTTCAAATTTTTCTTCAGGCTGAGAATAACTTTGTCTTTCTCATCCAACAAGGCTTTCATTTCTTTGGGACCATCAGGTTCAATTTTCTTTATTTGAATCTGTCATGATTTACTTGCTTCATTTTCCTTTCTGAGTTGATCTTCAAGCTTGGTAGCTAGTGATGTTGATTTTTCATTTTTCAAATTTAAATTTAAATAATATGAATATAACAGGCCACTAGTCTGCTTGTGGAATTGAACCTTATCTGGGGCACTAATATTATCATACTTTATTTTGATCTCAGAGTCCTTATCTTCTTCTACTATGGAAATGTTGAATGTTTTCCTTTTTGTGTATTTGGTTGTGAATAATGAATACTTGTGTTGGGAATATTTCTTTACCTCAAGCATTAGATTCATGATCTCACTTAATGATTCCTTTCTTTGTCCTGCATACCATTTAGATAAATATTCCTTTGACTGGTAGGCTTCCTCTGAGGCTTGAGAAAATAGTATTTATGGATATGGAAGGCTCATGAACTACCTTGATCACTTTCCAATTGATCAAATCTGGATTCAATTAAACTTGTACCACTCTCCACCATGTATAAACATGTTTGATCTTTAGGCCCTTTATCCTCCAAGTCTACATACTGCTCTATCTAGATGGTTTTCATTTTCTTTCTAGCAGTGTATTTAGGTTCTATGTCCATTTCCTCTGAAACAATCCTCTTACTCTGTGTACTATATTTTGGAACCTTAATTACCACCTTTGGAATACTATGTTGTGTTGGTGCCTTTTGTACAGGGGCTTCAACATCCACACATTCTTCAAGATTTACAAAATTCTCTAGGCCTTCAATAAGCTCATGCTCATACGGAGAAATCATGTTCATTTTCCTCCTTCTATATATGATCTGATGAGGATCACATTTTTTACCTGGAATTTGTGCAAAAACCAAAGCTTTGAGCTTTGCCTCAACCTGTTCTAGACATGTTTTGGATTTTACAATGAATGGGCCAATCAAAAAAGAAAACTTTATATTGCTTTCTCTATGATATTTGATGAAATTTTTAGTTTCAGAGATGATTTTTTGTCTTATGAAATATAGAGAAAAAATTATGGGGGTCAAAAAGATGGGAAACAAATAATGAAACTCATGAAATCCATATACCCATATTACTGTAGAATTTATGAAAAGGGTCCAGTCTCCTACTCTGTCTTCTGGATTCTGCAGGTGAATTCTCATTTCTTCAATAACTATGGACAATTTAACATTGAAAATCATATGGTAGGCCTTTGACATGACTTTATTGATAAAAATTACTAAAGTCATCATGTTTCTTTCAATAGATATTGATTCTACTTCAGGGATCTCTGCATTGTTTCTTTTGAGAAAAATATTCATCAGATATGTACAGTATTTGAAGTGTCTAAGAGAGTGTAAGTTCACTAGATGTTTGTGGATGGTATCAACTAGGAACTCATCAAAATTAATGCAGACAAATTGACCTGAATATGACTNACCTGAAATTGGGATCAGGGAAGACTACGGTGTAGGTGAAGGTAGCAGTATAGGTGAATGAAAGACCCGTGGATCGGGTTTGGAATTTGGCGGTTACAAGCTTCGGGGATTCTCATTGTTGAGAACTAAACCCAATTTTTTTTAATTTGGGTAGTGGGGATGTTACAGCCATATTGCAAGAGATATCAATGAGTTTCTCTTCCAGCCTCCCAAATCTCTCTTTTGCTGGATCTCAAGGGTTGTTGCGAATAGAATCATATGTTGTGGCTAGGGTTCTATGACTTTATTTTTAATACAATTCCTAGATCTTGCAACTTTCCACAAATACCCTAAATAAAATTTCTTTAATACCAATATGATCTTTAAAATTCCGTAGATATTCCACTAGATTATCTCTTCACAAAATATATTATAATATTCTAAAATATTAAACTATGCATACCATTTGTCCTTAGATCCTTGATTAATTAATTACTAGATCTTCTTGAATTTATGAAAATAATTGAATACAAAAGTGAAAGAATAGACAAAAATACACACACCATCCACAAAATTGAACACAAGATGTATCCTAGGAAACACAATACAAGAGAAAGCCCAGCTAGAAGGTGAGGGTTATGTTATGCTCTCTTTTCTTCAATTATGGAAAGCAAGTAGAAAAAAATAGGAACTCACTATGGCGTTTCCTTTGACATTGTGGCCTAAAAATTTGCTATAGAATTTCCTACCTCCTTTGTTATTCTCTCAAAATACCACTCCTAGGATGCTCTACTCAACCATGGAACATGTACAATACAAAATAATGGAACCCTTTCTCCTCCTAGTGCCCGATATTTAACATAGCCTCATAGTTGTCTAGGGTTAGGGTTTTGACTTTCTCAACCCTCAATTAGTGATCAGGTGTGGACCTTCTAGAATATTTTTAAAATTCCACACGTGGTTATCACCATATGTGTGAGTAATGGGGGTTGACGTGGCATCCACTCGTATTATGGTGGTCAATAGGGTAGGTCATATTACAAGAGGCATAAATTTTGCATACGATCTCTGATTGAGGCATTTTACACACCATTGGAAAGGCCTCGAAGTGTATAACATTATTAAGGGTTTGGTCACTAGTTTTGGACATTGTAACCCCAAAAAATGTTTATTTGTGGCTCAAAATGGATCCATAAGGTTTCGAACACCAATTTTCCAAACTGGGACCTACCACTAAAATGGCCCTGTATGTTGATTCGTCCAATGTTTTCCACCTAGAAAGTACCAAGATAGATGAAAAATTATATGATGATCCAATATAGGTTATATGTCCCCATTTAGGTAGGTTTTCAGTCCCCAATTTCTTTACTGAATGAGGTGAGGAATTTTTTCCTCTAGCTTCTCTCTAGAGTACCATTTTGCGTTGCCTGCAAGTTGTCCTTTCATCCCAATTTGACAAAGGTTGAGCTACCCCTATATTAGATTTTGAAACTTCCTCTACAAAACTATGTCTTCTACCAACTCTACCTGAGCATATAGTGCTAAGTCCTATATGGTAGGTAGGACCTACTCCACCTCCTGATCCAACATGGAAGGCACATAGAGTTTCAAATTCTCCACATTCACTACTGAGTAAGTGTGCATGTATGGGGGTAGAATGAGTCTCTTGGATTCATTATCTCCCACCTTCTCCAATACCTTGAAATGGCCATACCATAGAGCCTTGATCTTATTACAAGTACCTTGCAGTCTTTCCTTTTCTTGATGTAACCAAACATTGCCTCCCACTTTGAATGACTTCTCATTTCTGTGTTGATCATGTATAACCTTATAATTTTCCACTGACTTCTTCAACATATCCTATACTTGCAAATGGATCTGTCTAATATTTTCAACAAATTTCTCTGCTTTTAATGCTTCTCATGTGATGTATTCTCTCACTCCTCCTTATTGTCCATATACAACATCCAAGGGTGAAGGTGGTAAATACCGAAATCAAGTTTCAAAATGGGACTTAACAATAGAAGTGTGAACTTCTATGTTATAAGAGTGTTAAAAATATAGATCAAATTTTCATCCCAAGTATTTAAATGTTCTAATTGTAACCCCTCAATAGTTGTACCAATGTCCTATTGACTACTTTCGTCTACCCATCTATTTGTGAATGTAATGTTGTATATATCTTCAACTTTGTGTCCATCTTCTCACAGATTGTAGTCCAAAAGGCACTCAAAAATATGGTATGCCTAAGATGATTCTCTTTGGTATCCCAAAGTGCACCCAGACCTATTCAAAGAACATTTTTTCTATTTATTTTCCTATGATGGTGTTTTTACATGGCATAATAATGCACATCTTGTTGAACCTGTCAAGTACCATAACAATCATTCCCCTTTTGATGTGTTGGTAAGCCACCCAAAAAATCCATGGAAATGCTTTCCCAAGTTCGAGTGGGTACATGTAAGGGATGGAATAGACCTAGCTTTCTATTACCAGGCTTGTTGGTACAACAAAGTATGCATTATCTAATATACAATGCTACATATTCTTGTATTTTTGGCCAACACACATACCTTTTTAAGTTAGTAGTTAGCTTCCCAAAACCAAAATGTCATGCAATATTTGAGGTGTGATCCTCTCTGTTAAGGTGAAATATTTAACCTTTAGGAACACAAATATTGTATAGATTATAGATTAACCCATTCTAGAGATGATAATCAACCTTATTGTCACCTTCTTCTACATGAATTTGGCCCTGTAGCTACTGAAACACCTCCTTGAATTCCTCATATTATATGCATGACTCTTTGTCATGGGTAAAAGGATCCTTGTGCATAAGAGTTCTCAAATCTATAATCTTATATGTGGGTGGCCTTGAAAGCACGTCTGTCAACTTATTTTCATTTCCCATATTATACTTTATAATTAGATGAAATTGCTGGAAAAACATCGTCCACTTGTAATGTCTAGTTTGTTGAAGCTTAATATGGGTCTACAAATATTGTTGTGATTGGTGATGTATGTGGATAATAGTTTCTTTTCCCACAAGATAGTGCTTCCACTTCTTAACACCCTGAACTAGGGCATAGAATTCCTTATCATATGTAGGGTAGTTCAAAACTCCCCCATGAAACATCTTGGAACACTAGCATATTGGCTTACCTCCCTACATAAAAAGTGATACAATAGCATACCCACTTGCATCTATCTCCACTTTGAAGGGATTTTTCATGTTAGTTAATGTAAGTATTGGTGCTTGAATGATCTTTCCTTTTAGCTCATCAAAATATTTCTGTTGATTTTTTCCCCATTGGAAACTCTTACTTATCACTATTATGGCATGGAGTGGTGCAACTACTGCTAAAAAATACGTTATGAACTTTTGTAGGTACTATGTTTCCCCAACAAAGCTCCTAAATTCAATGATATTAGTAGGAACTATCCATTTTATGATGGCCTCCATCTTTGCGATATCTATCTTGATCTCCCCTCCACCAATTACATACCCCAAATACATGAATGATTGTTGAGAAAACTCACATTTCTTGGGGTTAGCAAATAACTGGTTCTTTTTTAGAGTCTCTAACACCTACCTGAATGTAATATGTGCTCCTTCCAGGAATAATTATAAACCAATATATCATCCAAATACACTATAACAAATGAATCTAAATATGGGTGTAATACAACATTCATCAATCTCATAAATGCAGATGATGCATTACATAATCCAAATGGTATGGCCAACCATTCATACAAACCTTTCCTTGTATTGAAGGTGGTATTCCAAGTGTCTTCTTGTTTGACACATACTTAATGGTATCTTGATTTGAGATCCAAATTTTTGTGAAATACTTGGCATGTTGCAACTGGTTTAACAAATCATTGATCCTAGGAATATGGTACTTATAATTTTTATGTGTAATCTTGTTCAAAGATCTGTAGTCAATACACATCTTCCAAGTCCCATCCTTCTTTGGTATGATGGTGATAGGTGACCCACAATGTTAAGTGCTTGATCAAATCACTCCCTTCTCTAGTAGTTATTCCAACTACTTCTTCAATTCATCTGATTGTGAAACAAACTATCTATACAACCCAATATTTGATAATGGGGATTCAGACAACAATTTTATCTTGTGCTCCACTTCCCTCTTAGGTGTCGGTCCTTTAGGCTCCTAGAACACTCCTCCATATTCCTACAACAACTCCTTCAATTGTTTTTTTCTTCTTTTTAGTACATCCCTCTAGGGATTCCTTTAATACTACCAATTCATCACCTATTTGATTCTCTCATAATGAAAGAAAAACATGAAAAACATGTTGGCACTTGCCAGTGATATTTTTGATTTACGTTTACACACATTGAAGATGAAATACTTCCCATCCTTGATCAAGCAGTATTGGTTTTCTCTACACATGAAGATCACATCCCTCATATACATGTAGGGGATTCCAAACACACACCACACACGTCAAGGGGTACTACATATAACTCCACTTTATCAATAAAATTTTCACTGACAAAAAATTTGATCTTACACTATTTTGTGACCTTGATATTTGCATCATTTTTTACCAACCCCAATGGATATAGGATAGGATGATTATGAACCTCCAACCCAAGATTTTTGACCAGATCAACTTCTATGAGATTAGTCTATGAATCAGAATCAAATAGAGCATCTATTTTGGTCTTCTTGACCCGGGTCTTGATATGGAATAGTTTTTTCATCTCCTTCTCTTCCTTGTGATGAAGGATACTCAGATTCACCTCCTTCTACACTAAAGTGTGTGTAATATTCTCATCCACATTTAAGCTACTTTCTACCTGATTGCTTGAATTTGTGGCTAGAAGGTTCTTCTTCTTTGCATCCTTCTTACTTTTCTTAGGGTTGAATCATCTCTAGATGTTGTTTCCAACACTTTTCCTTAGTGTGACCATCAATATTTAAATGGTTACAATGTTTACATGAATACTTGCACTCACTAGTAAATTTGGGTAATTTTGCGACGACCATTTCGATGCTCTCGTGAAGTTATGTCGTGGATATTATGATGAATCTTGCGCCCCTCAAACATCGCTTCTTACGTCGTCAAAAATGAAATGGACCTCGGATAATGTCTCAAGAGCAATGACATGCGACAGTCGTCGCAAGAGATATGACCTTCAGAAGTCATCGCAAGAGAGACGACCTACAGAAGTTGTCGCAAGAGAGACGACCTATGTAGGTCATTGCAAGAGATATGACCTACATAGGTTGTCGCAAGAGAGACGCCCAATGGTCATCATCACAAGAATGATAATCGAAGATGATTGTCACAAGAATGACAACATATGATGATTGTCGCACGAATGACAACCGAAGATGATCATCGTAAGAACGAAAACATAGGACGATCGTCACACGAATGACAACCGAGGATGATCATCGTAAGAGAGACGTCGAATGATCATCATCGCAAGAAAAACAATCGAAGATAATCGTCGCAAGAGAGACAACTGAGGACGATCATCGCATGAACAACAACCTAGAATGATCATGGCAAGAGAGACTATCGACGATCCGTGTGGTCACAAGAGAGATGAAATATATCTATTTAAAAAAAATAGATATATTGACAAGAAGGTTAAAAAAGGCACAAAGCAGTTAAATTTGGTGAAGAAATAAATTAGATCAGGCCCAAAATAACTTTGATCACGATCCATCAGTATCGACGTCAAGGAAGTATTGTGGAATTTGAAGTTGCGCGAGGGATAATTTTGAAGGGTGGTTCCGCAATCTAAACCGCAGTTTCCATTAAGGAGTATGTTTCAATGTCGGGTTGATTGCGGAATGACAAGCGGGTTGTTCCAAAACCGCCAGTCCACATCTTCGCAAAGTGAAAAGTATAAAAGGTCGATTTGACATTTTTATTTTTTATTATTTTCAAACTCGGGGACCGTTGGAACAGTGTCGTGATCACCAGTTTTTTGTTGCAGCCTAGCTTTGCACCATCAAATCATGTTTCCAGGAATTTATCTCATCGCCATGGATCCCATAGTATTATTAGTAGCAGAGCAAGACCCTGGAAGTAATGAGGAATCCCTAATTGATAGAGATGCAAATGTATTTGACCCTAATATAAATATTTCTCCCATTTTTGTGTCCCGAAGCAACTTGGATGATATAAATGGAAAGGGTATTCCAATTTTAGAAGCAGTCCAAGCCTCCATTATCCTGTATGTGTTTTAGGTTTCTTTCCCATTTCCTAAATTCGTAGGTTGGTGTGTTGAGAAATATTCCCATTCAGAAAGGGTAATTGTCAATAAACAGGGGTCTCAAGTCTTGTGTAGAATAGGTAATTTGTCAATCCGAAAGTCACTCAATATCCCAGAATCATTTTCCTTTAATTCTGAGCCATTTAATGAAGAAAAAGTGATTATGGTTTACAAAGAATGTTATCCATAGCTCAAAAGTCAATTCCTACAACAAATCATTAAACCTGAACAAATGTTAGAGAACCTGTCCTTACAGATGAGTATCAACATGATGGTCATTGAATTTTAGTGGGTCGGTTCCCTATTGAGTCAATTCCTAGGTCTAGATAGTGATAAATATGTTGTTGAAGTCATGCTTGGTTTTCTTTTGATTTTTTTCAAGTCAAAGTCTGGTCAGTAAGCCTGAATTAATTTTGATAAATTCCTATTTAACACCATTCACAAGCATCTAGTGAATTTCCACTCTTTGAGACATTTTAGATATTATACATATGTGTTAAAGGTTTTCTTAGCAAGTAACCATGGATAAATACATGAAGTTGTTTTTGTATCTATTGAATGTGAAAGAATCACTTTGCTCATATTCATCAACAAGGTCATGTCAAAATCTATTCTATGATTTTCAATATAAGTTTACCCAGAGTTTTGGAGGACACGAAGATTCAACTGCATCCAAATCCAAAAAATAGAATAGGAGACTGTGTACTTTTTTTGCATTCAACAAAGATCTGGGTATATGGTTTTCATGAGTATCCTTATTTGTTACCTGTTTTCCTAACTCCCATGATTTTTGCTCTTGATTTCATCAAATAGAGAATCATCTCTGAGACAAAGAACTTCATCAAACTACACAGAGCCTCTAACATCAAATTCCCCTTTTTTATTGGTCCTTTTGTTGTTAAGTCCAGATCGTGTTTATCACAGGTTAAAGAAAAACTCAAAGACTTTGGATGTTAAGAAATACAAGGAAGAAAATATGATCCACATCAGATCATATCCAAGAGAAGACAGATGAATACAAATGCACCTTATGAACATGAGAATGTGGAAGGCTTGGATAAACTAGCTAATATGGAAGTGTGTATTGATGTGGAAGCACCATTGTAGCAAGTCTAAACACAACAAGCTCCTAAAAAGTTGGTGATTAAAATTCCCAAAGCTAGTGTGTACAACAAAAGAAGAATTTAAGAGACTATGGATATTGATGTTGAACAAAATTCTAAAAGGAAGATGAAAATTGTTCATCCAAAGCAGATTGTAGATTTGGAAGATGAAGGACCCGAAGATCAAGTGAATTTGAACATTGTGGAAAATGGTACCAACATTGTAGAAATTGAGGAAAGAAGTTAGTTTGAAAGTGAAGGTAGCTCAATAGTTTTTCACAGTAAAAAATATTATTTTGATAAAGCACCTGATGTAGCTTATCAATCTAGAGAAGACTTATCAAAACAATATGTTGAAAAGATAAATATGGCTTTGGGTGAAATAAGGGATTTGTTCCCTGAAGTAGAAAAAAATTCTCAATTGAAATCTTCCTTGTTCACTGTGAGGGATATTGAAAATAAAACTTTTAATATTGCAATTGTAGAGGAGGATAAAGTGTTAGAGATTAAAATCAAATATGAAAATACAAGTGCCCCTGACAAAGTGAAATTCCAAAATTAGACTAGTGATTTGTTGTATTTTGATTATTTGAGTTTAAATTTGAAAAATTCAAAGATGATATCCTTAGCTGCAAAATTAGAAGGACAAGAAAGGAAAAGGCATCCAACAAAGCTTGGAAAACTCAAATTAAAAGGCTTAAGTCTGAAGGTCCTCAAGGTCTGAAGTCTTTATTGTATGAAAAAAGATAAAATAATTCATAGTTTGAAGAGAAATTTGAAGATTCCTACTATAGAACACCCACAAACAGTAGAATTGGTAGCTTTAGAGTAGGAAAAAGAAACATTTCAAAAGGAATCACTCGATTATAAGGCTAAGATTTTGCAACTTTAAAAGGAAAAGATGGAATGGTCTAAAGAAAAGGTAGAGTTGGTAAATAAAGTCATGGTTTTAGCTCATGCTGCAACAACTGGATCAACCACTGAAGACATTGTTTAGGCTATGTCACAAGTCAGTCTAAAATAAGGAGAGATCAAAGGGTCAAAGGCAAATATGGAGAAATTGGAGCAAGAAGTGTGCACAAAGGATGAAAAGATATCCCAAGTTCAAAAGGAAAAGGTAGTCTTGCAGGAGAAGATTAATAAGTTGAATTCAAGATTGAGAGGAAAAGGTATACTGCAAGGAGATAAACATATCATATGGGATTCTATAGTTGTTGAGGCTGCTAAATTTAGATCATATTTGAATTTTGTAAGTGATAAAGATAATATAGCAATCACAACCAGACATAGATGCACTGTTGTTAATGAGACTTTAGCCAAAAATCCATCTGAATGGGCACAAAATGCCATTAACATTCTCAACTCAGTTCCTCTTGTATATATTCAGACCATTGGGGTAAAGGACATAATTGCATTGATCAGATGGGCCAGAAGGATTATTACAAAACATGATCTTTTGAAATCAGTTCTGAATAAAGCAATACAGATGGAACAAAGTGTGAAAATTTTCTAGAATTTATTTGAAGAATTTTTTATAAAGGGCCTTCCATCATTATGGGATGGTAAAGGTAAGTTGCAGGATAAAGAAGAATATAATGCACTCTTGACTCAATCAAGGATGGACCACTCCAAATTTGAAATCATGGAGGAGGGTTTGAAAGGGGCTACTTTAGTTGATAAACTGAGTACAAATTTCGAAATTCTAAATCAGTTTAAGATAGTCAAACTTGTTCTACCTGTCATGTCTTATGCCACTTGTATTGACTTGGAAATTTTAATGAAAGAAATGACAAATTATGAGATTCCTTCTGAATTCCAATGGAAGGAAATAGTCATATTGGGCAAGACCAAATATAATTTCCCAGGACCGAGTAAATTATTTCCAGTTATCGACAAAAAGGACGAAAATCAAATGAAGATACAATCGAATTCAAAGGGCGAAGATAAAGGACCAAACTGCAGGAATATCCGCAAATCCCAAATTTTGTGAACTAAAATTTTCTATTCTATTGTAATCGATTCAAACTGGATGAAATGAATTGTTGTATAAATATTGCAGGTTTTGATGTATTCATGGCTGGAAGAAGCACAAAGGACAAATTGTATTGATCACTGTAACACTTTTTGAATTTGGATGAATACAAGTGGAGATGTCTAGAGTTTTTTTATACCAAATATTCATGTGGTGATGGCCTGAAGTATGTGTTTCCTTTCATTTATGTTTTTATAATTTTCTTTCCCTTCATCTGCAACCTTTCATATGTTTAAAATTGGATGTTAAAGGATATGGAATTCATCTAAATGGTTCTTTAGATTCAAGCAATTTTGAACTATGTTTTTCTTTATTAACTCATCAAAATTCATCTCTTATGGTGCTCTGATTGATGTTATATGTTTATTATTTCTTCCATATTATCACAACAAATTAAAAGACTGAAATTTCATCACCTACCTTGCCTTTGCTTCCTTGAGAACTCTACCTACCAAAAATTGTTTCAAGTGTTTTCAGAGTTGACTCCATTTCCCAACAAGTTCCTTTTATTCTTGCCAACAAATCCCATAAATTTTTTCATCAAATCAAAACCTATCCATTGAACCTTTAAGAGAATATCCATCTTCCAAGAGACCAAGTGACAAGAGAGATCCCTCTCTGAACTGAAAAGGCTAGTTTCAGTTCTAAAGTGGTTTTGTGATTACCTTTGTAAGTTGTCCCCTCAGTCTAGGAAATTTAATTAGTGCTAATAGAGTCATGGAAGTTTTCATCCCATCTGTTCATATTTTTATTAGTCATTATAGTTTAAAATCTACACACCAAGAAGATGAAGAGATAGAAGACTTGACAACCAATTATGATAGTTGAGATTGCTTGTAGTATTATTGCTGCATTTTCTATCTGCATTGGCACCGTTGCACCAATAAAAATGTGTGCATCAACATTCAGGTACACATGACTGTGTGTCAATAAATGATATACACATTTCCATAATCCAGTTTTACCTTTCTAGCTAAATAAGTCCCTAGGAATAGGCATGGAAACAAGGGTTGCATAGTGAGAGGACGTGTTTACCTTGTAATCCATCATAGTTAAGAATTAGAATCAGAAATATATAAAATGGAAATGTCAAACTCTTCTTTAATATATTCATATCATTTGAAGAAGCAAACCCAATTATAAAATCTTGAGGAAATAGACTACTACAATTTGTAGGGATTTCAAAATAAGTTGGAACCTTTGGGAAGGCCTTCATTGAAACATACAAAAGATAAGTGGAAGAATCCATTTTCAGTGAGTCATGACACCTTAAATGTTAAAAGATAGCCACATTAAGTGGAAAACATAACTATGGAGTGAACCCTATGCAATATAGTAAGAGAATACTCTGAAATTGTATGTTGTCGCTTGATTTTTTTTCATTCTATATTTATATTATTTTTCCTTTTCATGGTTACGATATGCTTTAGTCACAAAATATATACAAAGTTACAAACACAAATTAATGCAAACCTCAGTGAATGTGTAGGGTAATTAAAGTGGAAAAGAATTTCCAAAAATCCTGACATATTGACATAAAAGCATTAAGCATTTGGATGAAATGTGCATTGCATTGAAAAGAAATAGAATTTATCCTTCAATTTTGTTATCATTGTGTAATTTATTTAGGATGAGAAAAGAAACCTAGAGGTAACCACAAACCAACTTTAGAAACTGGAATCTAACCCTTCTAGTCTCAGAGAGGGCTCTCTCCCAAATCAGTCACTGAAAGGACTGATTTGATTTTTGTTTCTTGAGGTTAGGTCCTTGGATTGTGAATAAATTTTTGGATGGGATTTGATGTTTAAGCATGTGAGAAATACATTGGGCATGGATTCAAAAGGTTGAAGCTTATGAATATGTGGGTAATCTGTCAATTAATGGGAAAAGACTTCAGAGGCAAGATAGACACTAAATGTGTGTTGGTTTAATTTAAATGTCGTTGTAGTAGAAAGGACATAAGTAAAACATAAATCAACACTTTAAGAAATCAGATTTTTAAATTTATTAAATTGTTTTAGCAGAAGAAAACACCATTGATATTCTAAACTATGTGATAGAGCCTCAACATGATGGATTTTGAAACAATATTTTAATTGAATATCATTAAGATATAGAAATAGAGAAATAAACTGAAAGAAGAACATACACTGAAGTGAACATGCTACACAGTTAGAAAATAGAGAAAAGTAGTTCAAAATACTAATTCTTCATGAAAATATTACAATACAAAGACTCTCAGAATACTCAATTCATCAAACTTTATCCCACCCTTTGTACATTATGTGTTACAATATTTATAAAATCCAATAAAATTCGGTTTGAAACCGATTTACAAAAATAGAGAAAAGTAGTTCAGAAAATCAGGATCCTTAAGATATTTTAGTAACTTTATCCTTATCTTCGCCCCTTTGAACTTGGTAGTGTATTAATCTAATTGGTTGATGTCTGGACCCATACTCCATTGACAGTTGGGTGGTCATTTACTAGGACCTGGAAAATTACATTTAGTTTTACCCAATCTTATTATTTCCTTCCATTGTAATTTATAAGGAATATCACAATCCATCATTTCTTTTATTAAAATTTCCAAATTGATGCAAGAGGCATACAACATGATAGGCATGCCAAATTTTATTATCTTATATTTATTCAAAATTTCAAAATCTATGGCTAACTTTTCTACCACAGTTTCCCCCTTTAAAACTTCATCTAAGTCTTCAAACCTAGAGTGATCCATCCTTGCTTGTGTCAAGAGTGCATTGTAGGCTTCATGTTCATGTAAATTTCCCTTTCCATCCCAGAATGATGGAAGACCTTTGATAAATAGTTCTTCAAACAAATCCTTAAAATTTTGAACACTCTTTTCCAATTGGGCTACTTTATTCTAGATTGAATTCGAGAGGTTGTGCTTAGTTATGATTCTTCTAGCCCATATTATCAAAGAAGTTCTATCTTTGACCCCAATTGTCTACAAACTTGATGAAGGCAATGTATTAAGGAGATTGATAGTGTTATGGGCCCATTCTGGTGGTCTTTTTGATAAAGCTTCATCAATAACGTTGCATCTTTATTTAGACAAAACTTCAATGTTGTCCTCATCGTTAACAAAATTTAGACATGTCCTGAGTTTTGTAACCTCAATTCATAAGGAGCCCCAGATGATGTGCTTGTATCCTTGTAACAAACTTTTTCCTTTAAGCCTGGAGTTTAGCTTATTCACCTTTTCATGAAGGACTGCATTTTCCTTTTTAAGTTGTGATACTCTTTCATCCCTTTTCTTTGCCTCTTGTTCCATTTTCTTGATATTATCTTTCAATTCTTTTATTTCCCCATCCTTTAAGCTAACCTGATACATTTCTTGGACAATGTCTTCAGTGCCTAATTTTCTTTTAGTAGAAGAGGGTGTAACAGAGGGTACAATAGAAGACAAAGCTATGACTCTAGTTTCCATTTCCGTCTTTTCTTTTGACCATTCTAATTTTTCCTTTTCCAGTTGTAGAAATTTAGCCTGAAAATCTAGTGATTGCTTCTTGAAAGCTTCATTTTCTTATTCTAATACTACAAGTTTTGTAGTCTGTAGATGATTTGTCGCAGGCATTTTCAAATTTTTCTTCAGGCTGAGAATAACTTTGTCTTTCTCATCCAACAAGGCTTTCATTTCTTTGGGACCATCAGGTTCAATTTTCTTTATTTGAATCTGTCATGATTTACTTGCTTCATTTTCCTTTCTGAGTTGATCTTCAAGCTTGGTAGCTAGTGATGTTGATTTTTCATTTTTCAAATTTAAATTTAAATAATATGAATATAACAGGCCACTAGTCTGCTTGTGGAATTGAACCTTATCTGGGGCACTAATATTATCATACTTTATTTTGATCTCAGAGTCCTTATCTTCTTCTACTATGGAAATGTTGAATGTTTTCCTTTTTGTGTATTTGGTTGTGAATAATGAATACTTGTGTTGGGAATATTTCTTTACCTCAAGCATTAGATTCATGATCTCACTTAATGATTCCTTTCTTTGTCCTGCATACCATTTAGATAAATATTCCTTTGACTGGTAGGCTTCCTCTGAGGCTTGAGAAAATAGTATTTATGGATATGGAAGGCTCATGAACTACCTTGATCACTTTCCAATTGATCAAATCTGGATTCAATTAAACTTGTACCACTCTCCACCATGTATAAACATGTTTGATCTTTAGGCCCTTTATCCTCCAAGTCTACATACTGCTCTATCTAGATGGTTTTCATTTTCTTTCTAGCAGTGTATTTAGGTTCTATGTCCATTTCCTCTGAAACAATCCTCTTACTCTGTGTACTATATTTTGGAACCTTAATTACCACCTTTGGAATACTATGTTGTGTTGGTGCCTTTTGTACAGGGGCTTCAACATCCACACATTCTTCAAGATTTACAAAATTCTCTAGGCCTTCAATAAGCTCATGCTCATACGGAGAAATCATGTTCATTTTCCTCCTTCTATATATGATCTGATGAGGATCACATTTTTTACCTGGAATTTGTGCAAAAACCAAAGCTTTGAGCTTTGCCTCAACCTGTTCTAGACATGTTTTGGATTTTACAATGAATGGGCCAATCAAAAAAGAAAACTTTATATTGCTTTCTCTATGATATTTGATGAAATTTTTAGTTTCAGAGATGATTTTTTGTCTTATGAAATATAGAGAAAAAATTATGGGGGTCAAAAAGATGGGAAACAAATAATGAAACTCATGAAATCCATATACCCATATTACTGTAGAATTTATGAAAAGGGTCCAGTCTCCTACTCTGTCTTCTGGATTCTGCAGGTGAATTCTCATTTCTTCAATAACTATGGACAATTTAACATTGAAAATCATATGGTAGGCCTTTGACATGACTTTATTGATAAAAATTACTAAAGTCATCATGTTTCTTTCAATAGATATTGATTCTACTTCAGGGATCTCTGCATTGTTTCTTTTGAGAAAAATATTCATCAGATATGTACAGTATTTGAAGTGTCTAAGAGAGTGTAAGTTCACTAGATGTTTGTGGATGGTATCAACTAGGAACTCATCAAAATTAATGCAGACAAATTGACCTGAATATGACT
>SNQJ01S0027363.1:42559-57177 GCA_010110895.2 Picea sitchensis | reverse complement strand
TTTACATATTCAACAATAATTGGCTCACAAAGAATGGAATGTGTCACAAGAGATATTTGAGCTTGGGTGGGGAGAATAAAATTTATCCTCCCAAATCACTGAGCTAGACCTAATTGAATGTGTGTGTATGCACATGTCTGGATTTAAGCCTAGGTGGGGAGGATAAAATTTATCCTCCCAAACCATCGAGCTAGACCTAATTGAATGTGTGTGCACACACACATGCTTTAATTTCCCTGCAAATACAAAGTCAATTTAACTCCTTTGGAGATCCTCAATCACTTATTATATAACAATAAATAAATAAAATGTTACTACAATTATGACCACCATATGACCACCATAGAATTGTTGAGATGTTGAAAATTCTAGGTGTGCTCATATTATTTCTTTTGTCCCATAACTTGTTTGTTTCTTTTAGAACTTGAGTTTTATCTCTCTTGGAATTGGGGTGTGTGATGAGTATTACACCTCTTCCATACCACTTCTTGCCCCTATTTTAGATTTTCCCCATTTTCTCTAGTATAATTACTCCCCTTTTGTCACCCTTTGTATATGTAACAATAATATATTTCATAAAAATGATAGTAAGAGATATTTTATTTAGAGGATAGGTTGGTTTTCAATTTGAAGTTTTGATTCCTTGTTTATCTGGCCAAGTCTTTGAACTTTTGCTAGCTGGTACTTGTTGTCCACAATAAATTTCTCAAATTTAATAAGAAATATGGATCTCATCTTGTGTTAGCAATGATTTGTCGGTTAATTAATATTTCTCCCATTGGGATTCAAGTCTTTCCAAAGATATTTTTGTTTTCGTGCCAATGCTACTGAAAACAATTGGGGTCACATCCAAGTCCATGAGATTTTGTAGATACCCAAGTGAATATGGAATGGAACCTTCTAAGGAATTGTTAGATAGATTTAATAATTCTGGTGCAATGCAACTTCCAAGTGTTGGTGGAATGACATCGGTTAATAGATTGGTAGAAATGTCTATAGCTAAAGCATTTTCAAGTTTCTCTTTCTCTAGAGGTAAGAGTGGAATAATTTCCTTTGGTGCTAAAGAAGTACTCTACAACAAAATAATAAATATTACAATAAATAGCATAGGAGAGTAATAAATATCATAGGAGTGTATAGAGGTCATTGGTGTAACACACTCAACCCCCTATCCACTTTTTTGCTGGTGGGATGTTTGATTTCCATCTTCTTGGAACTCGAGATGAGTATTTAGGTTCATTGGTTCCTATGATTTGTAATTTCTACTCAGAAGTGGTATCTATATCTCATTAATTTCAAATACTCTATTTCATAATGATGGTTATGCTTATACTATGATATCCAGGGGATTACTTATACACAACCACACAAAACCAAGTTGAAGTATTAGATTAGTTGTGTGAATCATATGATATGATGAAATAAAGGGAATCATATATGATACATACTTGGGTGTGGTTCATTGCATAGAATGATTGGCCCCATAGTGGCCCACAAATGATGGCAATGTAAAAATAAATAAATAAAAGGAACCTTAAGAAGACATAAAAAGAAGAAAAAAGATAAGACATACCTGATCTTTGATATTCTAATGTGTAGCATTGCATTGATACAACATCTAGAGCATATGAAAATGCATGAACTACATACTGTAGTAAATAAAAACATAATTATATTTAGTTTTTAGTAAAAACCAAAAAAATCTTTTAAGACATGTCAATAAATCCTAATAGAAATTAAAACCGACAAGATTGCAAATAGTAAACACCATTGATATTCTTTTTTGTAAAATCCATATGAGAGGAGATTAAATAGTGGCACACACACATATATCATATGTGATGGCCTAAATAAGCTCCTCTTGGTTTCGAGAATAATTTATTGGAGTTGTCTGATCTTGGAGCAAACCTCCCTCAATCTGAAGGAGCAACAACGAAGTCAACATTGACTATGTTGTTGCTCCGTTGGATTGAGAGAGGTTTGATCCAAGAATAAACGGATCCAATAAATTTTTTATCTACTAAAAATGGCCAACCATGTGAAGGTGGAAGCTCATATCCCCACCCCCCCCTCCTCACATCACTCTCAATTCCCCAATACCCAATCTATATTCTACTAAAAAATATGCATTAAAAATATTCAAAAGTGATAAAAAGTGATTGTAAAGCTATAAATGAGGTTTACCATTCAAAGGCATATGTCATAATTTTTTTTTTATAAATGAGATTTATCATTCAATAAATGTTACAAACATACTATCTATATAATGTACATCTATCTGTCTTATAAAATTATTATACATCATCAATTTATTTTAGTCTTCTTTAGTGTTTTCTAGTTCTTAAGTAATTCATCCATGTCCATATCTTCGTTTACTGGGTGCTCTTCAACAACTGATGTTGCTTCAGTCCTTTCACGCCGAGCATGCCTGTCTCATACCCATAACATGGAGGCTGCTATGAGGGGCCATCAACTACAAAAACAAAAAATATTAAATTTATATGGCCAATTTTTAAATATCATTCATTAATATTAAAAAAAACCTCAGTAATGTATTTTTTTACCTGTTGGTCCACTAATCGGCACCGTTGGAATGACTGCCATGTTCTCTTGATCATCTTTAGGTCGAGGAGCCTCAACTACGACATTCTCTGCCATTGAAACAAAAAAAAAATTAAGGATAAAATCGCAAATGTATAAGTAATAAAAATTAGAATTACAAAATTTATAAGTACAAAATTATTAAGTAAATGATTAATATACAACCATTTTACCGTCGTGGGCCTCAGTCACAAGAACATCTTGGGGTTTCACCCCATTGGGATGAGGTTGTTGGGGAGCACCATGATCTTCTCGTCGCGCTGCACTGTGAACGCTTTGTTGTCTAGTGCTAATGGTTTCATTGATAGTGTTTCTCCCCTAATTAAAACAAAGTAAGACATTAAAGTTATGGAAAATATCAAACATTTACGTATTTTATAAGTAATGAAAGGTTAATGTAGATTGATTTTTATTTACCTTATCCTGCAAACGGGATATTGGAGTCTGCCCCATTCTTTTCCTACGATCAACCACGACTTTATAACCATACTTGCAACCAAGTTGGAGGTTTTCCTCCGTGGTTTCATTTACGAAGTCATCACCCTGCATTGCATAAGAGCATGTTTTTTTAATGTTTTTGGTTGCAATAAATTGAAATTTATAAGGCGATACAAATAATATTCTTAAGATGTTTGGGTACTTACGATTTTTTACTGTAACCTCGAGTAGCCTCCCTGGCCTAGCTTGTTTTGTCCATGTTTGGAATTCCTTTCTTTGGTTGCCTTTGAAATGTCATGCAACCTATCATCAAAATTTTCAAGTATGTTATATACCACACTTTTATTTAGATATAAAGAAAATTAAAGGTATTGAAATCAAAATATTGTAATTTACCTTGGGGTACCCGTTATTCTTTCTCTTGATTTTTTCAATATAGTTTATTTTGCATCATCAATGATCTCCTTCCATTCCCTCTCTGGAATTGAGGGAGTACTCTCATACTTAGGGTTTCCTACCAAGATTCGTCTATAAACATATTGCATATATTTTAAATATTCTCCTTTTACAGAGGTTATCATTTTTTTATTGAACGTGTCTACTCCAAAGAGGCCTTCGAGATAATCCATAAATTCTTTTTTGAGGTTGGAATTCTAGAAATTCGACCTCATGTGTAAGGTTTCCCCAAAAATCAACAAGGCCTTACTCTCTAGGTGCCTATAAAAATGGTCATTTCCTACACACAAAAAGATATGATCATTAATTTAAAAATAATAATCTAGATGATTTGTGTATGATATGGACAACATGAAACAGTTAAAATATGAAAAACTACTTGGGAGTCTTATTTGTTTGAATGGAAGTCCATTATCGTTGACAAAAAATGTACATGGAAGGGTCCTCATTCTGGTCACATGTCTAGCTCCAGGAAATGCAACCATGTCAGCCACATCATTAGCCTCATCTATGTCACCACCTCTAGAGCTTGATTGTTGTGTGGATGCATGACGGTGTGTGTCATGTCTCCTATATAAATTATGTGTAGAATATGGATAAGTAAATAGTACTCTAGAAGTTGTATGACATCCCGCGTCAGGACTCTGTGGTGTCTCTGCAGCGCCATCACTACTACTAACATTGGGCTGAACATGCTCCAAAAATCTCTTTATAAAAAATATTTTTTTTCTTCTTGTGAGATGATGTAAAAGTTAAAAAACAGAGTTTCATAATTGAACATATGAGTACATTAAAAAAACACTTTAAATTATGGTTATTACCTTATATGTGTTAAGTTGTGACATAAGGAGATTGTTCCTTTCTAGGACGTCAGGAGTTTGATCTGGACAGTTTAACAAGCTATCAAGTTCCTTGTTCGCTTTAATGATCTTTCTTTTTATTAATACCATCGGATCAGGGGATGAATACAACCCCTCCTCATTGGCGAAATCATGATCAACATGGATTTCTGACTACATATAATTTCAACATGAAAATCAATGGTATTTCAGTTATATAAACAAATGAAATAACTAATCGGAACAAAAATAAAATTATATAAATAAATAATAAAATTCATGTAAAATGAAAGTCAAATTTGATAATCAATTACATGTTCTACGACTTTCCCTTTTCCACTATCATCTTGCCACATTATAATATAATATAATTAGAACCCCCAAATAGTGAGTAGTCCATCCTCAACCTAGTTCTAATTTTTGAACTTTTTTTTCTATATTCAAAGTTCTAAATAATTATTGTATATCTTTAGTTTTGGATGCAAAATTAGAGGGTGAAATTACCTAAATTAGTAGGGGCACTCATGCATGTGGATTCCCAACTTAGTGAAGGTTAAGAATCTCTAGGTGGGTTCCCAATTAATCAATGTCTAGAGGGAGTACCCATCTTGATGAAGTCAAAATGGGTACCAAGTAGCAGATTTGACTCTTCCCAGCCATGAAATAAGGATAAAGTAAAAATTAGATGAGGAGCACCCCATGTAAAAGTGGTTATAATAATTGCTTAGCACACATGCTTGAGAAATGCTCTAGCTAAGGAGAGGACACATGACAACTAAACCATAAGAACATGGTTTAAAGTTCAACTTGGAAGGAACTCTCCACCTTATAAGGCAATATAAAATGATTGTATGGCATGATCAAGGATTATGTATGCAAACAAAGAGGATTGTTCCACTATATCGAGGTTTGAATTATTATTTAAAGGAAGGAACATGTTAGAAGAGCATGGTTTGAGGAAGCACTTCAAAGGAGAGCGACAGGTGGCAAAAAAGACTTTGTCAAACCCTACTTTGAGCATCTTTCCACATTTATTGAGGAGTGCCCAACTTTGAGGGGGTTTTCTTGGAGTTAATTGTGGATCTTGAAGAAGTTTAATAATATTTTATTTTATTCTGGTACATTGCACATATACTTATCTTTATTTATATTTTACATATAATTTTTTATGTCTATGATTGTTTTCCTTAATCATTCCAATGACTAGGAAAGTGCCCTTGGTATTTGTCTTAATCCATAGTTAAGGGACATCCTTGAAGAGGTTATTCCTTCTTATTATGTGATCACAATCCCAAAAGGGGGAAATAGGAATGTTATTCTTCATTTGAGCCAACCCCTCTCCTCTTGAATCATTCGACTCCCTTATAGGCTTCAATGGCCTCACAATTGTGAAATTAAGAAAGGTGAAAATCTATGTTTATCTCAATAAACATTGAGGGAATGACTATGTTAAAGATATAAGAGTAATATCCATCCACAAAATTTCTATTCACAAAGGATATTTAATCCAAAGACACTAATATGACCTCCTCATCCCTACATTTCCTTGTCTTGCCCACTGGTATGATTTCTCTCTACCACAATTGTCTTCCTTCTCCCATAAGAAAATTAGGTTGGTGTGATCCATATTTTTAAAAGTTGGATCTCAATGAAAAAAAATCATGTTGGGAAGGAAGGCATGATGACCTTCTTCAGATTGATCAAAATGGAATGCTTAAGGGGGTTCATATTCTTGGTGAAGTAGATCCTTCCTAAATGCATTAACATGATGGAAAAATTATCACCGTGCCTGGACATTATGCATGCTAACAACCACCCTCCCAAACACAGGTGAGAAAACATCATCAACTCGATTCATTGGATTTATTTACAATGTGAAGGTTTTCCAAATAAATTTGGACAATAATGAAAAGTGAATGATGGTAACAACCACTCATCATTCTCAATCGTTCTCACAATGTTCCCTCTAGCTCAGTCTCCTCCACCCTATGTGACTTCTGTCTCCTGCAATATCGTGCCTTAGATCTCCTTCTCTGATGTTCCCTCGCACAGATCTCAAGGTTTGGGAAGATACTCGCAGTGTTCTCTCCTCGGCTCTCCTTATCTCTCCTCTTCTTCTCTCCTTGGATCTCCTCATCTCATCTCCTTGTGTGATCTCCTCACGGTTTTCTCTCCTCACGCACGCGCAGGTTTGAAATGTAATTTTTTCGTTTTTGGTTTGGATTATTATATATAATTTATATATATTATAATTATATATATTTAATAATTAATATGCATATATAATATTTAATATATTATATATTATATGATAGGGGTTAATGTGTTAACAATCACCTAAATTAGACCTTGAATCTACACCCCCTAACCTTCTAAATCATCAACCCATAACCCATAACCCTTCTAAAGACACAATGTGATTTATTCCCATTGCTCTACATGTCAAAGTGAATAAAGTCAACCAAGCATGGGTAAACGACGGGAGTAACTATGACTCTCTTAAGGTATCCAAATGCATTGTCATCTAATTAGTGATGTGCATGAATGGATCATTAACGTGATTCCCCATTGTCCCTAACTACTATATTCTAGAGAAACCACATCCAAGGGAATGGACTTGATAGAATTAGTGGGGAAAGAAGACCATGTTGAGCTTGACTCTAGTCCTAATCCATTCATAGTTTGGGAAAATTAGGGCATAGTTTGGGAAAATTAGACCATAACATTTGTCTTTGGGAGTCAAATTGATGATGGAAACAAGTGGGTGTGTGAGTCAAATTTGATTCTAGAAACCCTCCCATATCATTAAGGCATGCAAATAGTCTATCTACGATCATGATGGTATAAAAATGAATGAGATTCTCTTGTTTTCAAGAATAATTTATCCTCTATTGAACAAGGCCAACCACGTGAAGGTGGAAGCTCATATGGCCCCTCCCCTCCCCCTCAGATCACTCTCAATTCCCCAATACCCAATCTATAAAATAGAAAATAATCGAAAGCAACCTAGAAATTAGGATTCATTCATAGAAACTACAAAAACAAAAAGTATTGAAGGTAAATGAAATTATGTGTTTGTAAATGGTATTGTTAGTTTACAACGTACTTTAGTATATTGGCGACTATTTTCAGGTTTCACATAATAATTAAACAACATGTAACATAGGATATAAAAATGTCGCATAAAACTTAAAAACATGTAAATAGCCCATGACATAAGTAAATTATTTTAAGAGAATAATTCATACAAATTAAAATATATAGTCATGCACCTGATCCAACTCAACATCTGTATAATCATCCTTATTTTGTATCTTCTTCTTCATCGAACTCGACATCTGTATCTTCTTCTTCATCGAACTCGACATATGTATCTTCTTCTTCATCGAACTCGACATTTGTATCATCATCCAATTCAGAAACTGTGTTGAAAGGATTGACTGTATCATCATTGTCATCAATGTCATTTTTGAGCATATTTTCGTCTACATCGTCATCAAGAACTGCATTGTCTCCTACGCATGGATCATGATATTCTTCGTCTGTTGACCCTACATGATCTTCTGTCTTTGTTTGATCTAGTGAATCATATTCTTCTTCAATGTCATCTTTTTCATGTACATTAGTATACTTAACTGGCCTTCCTCTTGGATCATATCTAACAACAAATGACCAATCCCTCTCACCTCGAACATTTGAGTAAAATACTTATTCACGTTGGCTTGGAAAAACATAGTGACCATGCCCTCTTTCAAACATCATTGTTTTAATCATCGTAAATCCATTGGCATGCTGAATAACAATTCTTTCCTCATCGCGTTCATGCATTTGTAACCTATACCATTTGACGTGAACATAACTAATTTGAAGGAATTAAAGTCACACTCAAGTATTTCATTCAAATACCCATATTATCCATATTCAGATTCTCGGGGATGTCTGTCACTCCTAGAGGAAACATTAGTGACCTGGAATACTGCAGTTATCCCACTATCAAAGTTTTTCATGGTTTCATCCAATTGTTTGATGTGAAATTTATGACCATTGCACCACATAGCCTTGTGGTGTTTCAACTGCAATATTCCATATATGTAAAAGATGCATTGTCAATTAATAAATTAACATATTTATATAAATTGAAAAGTATCTAAAAATATATATAAGTACACATGTAGTCACATTAATATAATATAAAATAACTAAATAAAATGGGTGAATTTTCTTTCCTCTCCATCTTTCAAACCATATGTTAAATCAATTTCCCTTTGTGTAACATTGTCATCTCTGTTACGACAAGCTTCTCTAACCAATTCAGACAATCATTTCCATGATAACTACCACCATGATGTTGTTTACATCTTTCAATCTATACATTCATCCAATCAATATTGTTTTCAATGTATAAATGCAATGCATCCCAATCTTGAGCAACTGAATCAAAAAATCATAATTCACCAATATTAAATATTAGTTATAATGCCCATGGTAAGTATTAATAATTTATGAAATAACATATATTAATATATTAATGAGAATGATCATATACACAAACAATGAAAATTTATATGTATTAATATAAATCTCCACAATTATTAATATATTACCTCTCATTTTTTTCATTCTACCTTTCCCCAACAGGTGCTCCTAATCTTCAAATTTTTTGATGGAGTTCACATCCCAAATGTGATCCACTACATGCATAGTTGGTGTTGCTAATTTAGGAAGATACTGAATAATATACACCATGGATTGATATACCATATATCCCTCCACCATAGAACCCTCAGTACGTGCTCTTTGTTTAACCAAAGCCTTCAATGATTTCAAGTGCCTCTCCACCATCCACATTGGCCTTGTGTGTAAAGGTCCACAAATTTCAATCTCCTCAACTTGGTGTATGAGGTAGTGTCCTTGTGCATTGAAAAATGTTGGAGATAAATACTTTTTCTTTTCACACATTAGCCAAGGAATTTCTCTCTACCAATACTTTATATCATCTTCATGGATTTCTTTCAATGACAACCATCTACATGAGATCATGACACAATAAAATAACATGTTTCAACATAACATAATATAGTATATTACATTACAAGTAAAACACATGTCATTAAGTACAACAAGAAATTGAAAGAACATTTTTCATATAAATCACAACTACTTACCTCATATATAACTTGTTTGACATTGTTTTCAAAGTCGATTGGAAGAGATAGCAGTAGAACATATTGTAACAAAAAAAAATGAATCGTTAGTTGTTTCAACCAAAGTAGACAAAAAATTTAAAAAGCTTAAAAGATGTATAATACCAATATATATAAATATGTATAACAAAATTATTACCTTAATGAAGGTATGCCAATCATGTGTTTTTACCCCCACCAAATTCACCTTTCTTCATTAAGATATTATTTATGTTTGAAGCAAAACCCGTGGGAAATTTAATTATTTGAATAACCTCTTTTACATCATTGTTTTGTTGCTATGTTAATAACCATGGAAGGTTATTTCGGTCTAGTCCATCTCTATTTGATTGGATCACACTTCGCATTGCATGATTGGCTTCCTGAATGTGAGTACAAATTTTGACAATTTTGTCTTTATCCCTCGTACCATCTATGATTCACCATAACGTTTCTGTCACATTATTCCCTATATGCATTGTATCAAACAAATGAACTATTTTTATCTCCTCATAGTAGGGAAACCTCATTAATTGAGTGGGATAACATTTCATTCCTCGTGGAAGCCCATTATTAATACCTTCATGATGGTGGCCTTCATGAAGAATAAAAGAAATCACAAAAATAATTACCAAATATGGTTAAATAAATTCAATGATTAAAATAAACATTCAAAACATTATATATATGATACATAAAGAAATTGTGTATCTTGACAATTTATATTATATTCCAACCTCCATAGGTGAGGTGTCATTCTTTGTGGTTTTAAGCCAGCCTCTTCTTTCCCATTGAAAATATGTTTTTGAGTAGTACGATACCTATTTTTCTTAGGGAGGAGGTTCCTATACTCATCAAACACCACCTTCCTAAAAAAATTGAATGATGATACTTCATCTTAGGACCACAAACTAGACATGCAAATTTACCCTTTGTTTGAAGGCCTGCAATAGATGGATTAATGTCAATTATACGATGAGATTATTTAAAAAATAAGCATGCAACATGATATCCTTAAAAAATTATATAGTATTAAAGAGAAATAGAATGCGACATATGACGGGGGCTCTATGGTTGGGGGAAACCCTAGCTGCAGATGCCCGCTCATGCACCTCCTCTCTCGGTGAAGTTTCTCACTGAAGACCGATGTAGATGCCATCCCTCCTAGTGTGTGTTTCGTTTCCAGTCGCGATTTCTAGATCACCCAAATACTCCAGGCTCCTTGTGTGGTGGGTTTTATCTTTGTGGCGGCATGAGGATCTCTCACAGATATGTGTATCTTTCTCTTCGACTTGTTGTAGGTTCATATGGGGGTTGGTTTCCTTTCCATGTGCGAATGAGGCTTGAATATCTTGGTGTATGCATCCTCTACATTCATGGCCTCTTCGTTGGTGTCTTCTCTAGGAGAGGATCTAGTTTCGTTTTCCAGATGCAGTTTAGGTTTTGGGTGTTCCTACTGCTGGGGTGATTCTTGGGTTTCTTTTTCTCGGATATGAATATTTAAAGTGAGGTCTGTGCATTGTTTTGCTCCTTTTTTGCGGTTACTCCCTCTGGGTTCTTTGGTTTGTTTAGGGTTTTATGTATGTCCAGAGATGGTGTCTTTCAGTGATCGTTGATGTTTTTACTATCTGGCGGAGGTTGTGCCAGAAATTTGAGGTCCTTCTTTTGGGCGTGCAGTGCAAGGTCTATAGCTTGAGGTCCATGGAGTGGGTGTGCAATTCATGGTTTTACTGATGTTGTTTTGGGGTCTTCATCGACATCAATGCTAATTGGTTATGCTTGTGATGGTTTTCATACCGCTCTGACCTGGTCCATCTGACCTCCTAGGTTGTTTGGGTTTATTGTTTGAATTTTTATTCAGTGACGAGCTCTCTTGTTCAGGGTTTCTGGCCTATTAAGAGTTTCTATCAGTTTTTGTCTTTCTTTTTGGATCTCCAGCCAGTTTCTTTGCATCCCTTTGGGATATTCTACACAGGATTGGGTCGTTCCTTTAGCACCTACATAATTTAATTTGGTTCTCTTTGGATGAATAGAATTACGCTTTTTTTTCCAGGGGAAAAAAATAATGCTACATACCACAAAAATTTGTTAGTCATGCCATATCATGAATTGTCCATAAAAGTATTCCACGAAATTTAAATTTCTTCTCCCCGTTTGGTTTACAGAAGTCATACATAGTGATGTCGGCCCATAACTGTAGTAGCTCGTCAATAACATGCTTGATATATACATTCATATATTTAACTTGGTACTTACCTAATTGTTTGAAATTACACATAATTACTATAACTATGATATGTATATATAATTAAATAAATAAACAAAATATATTATGCAAAAAATGAAAAAATGAAAATTTTACATTCAAAAAATTAATGTAAACAAATACCTAGAACAATCATTGTCAAAATTATGTGCTCCTTGTTGGAGCATAATCCTAACTTACATTAGTTTATACCTATATTATACTTCTAGATATTGGTTAATACATTCATTTACACATTATTTCACCTAATTTGGCCACATAGAGAAGAAGGGCACCTCATCCCTAGATTTTAGGGAAAACTGCTAATTTTAGATCAAGACTCAACTCCCGGTTCTTGATTTTTCTTGATTTATTCTTGATTTATTCTTGATTTATCCTTGATTTATTCCAACTCCCCCATGAAAAACTCATCTATTATTGGGGAATGCGCACCTCTTCTTTGAGTGAGAGATTTATTCCTTAATTAATGATTTATTTCGTTACTATTATTAGTAACTACTATTTTCTGTCAGTTAAGTGAGTTGGAACTGCTTCTTTTGTCAGTTAAGTGAGCTTAAGTGAGCTAATGAAAATCACTTAACTCTTTTGGAAATTAATGAGTGTGTGACATGTATCTTTAGTGGTCTAGGTCGAAGTATGTGGTCTCCCTTAGCTTATGACACCTATTTTAGCTATTTCTAGCTTTTTTTGACTAGAATTTCTATGTTGGAAATTCTATATATTCACCTCCTCTCTTCTTTTTTTAGTATGGTTGCTCATGTATATTCATTTTTTATTAATATAATTATCTTATTTATGGAGCAAAAAATTTCTCTCATCTCTTGAATATCAACAAATTGCATGTGTTCAATTTAACTAAAATTCTAGATCTATTGGGGTTTCTGCAAGAAATCTACATGGTATCAGAGCTAGATTGAATCTAGTGGATTGTACACGGTTTTATTTGCAGGTATAGATCATCAAGAGGCGCAAAAAGAAGCAATGGATCATCTCTCTCAGCCCACAAAACTCATTCTAAATCCTTTCAATTACTTCGAATGGAACACAGATATCTCTATGCTCCTTCGAAGCAAAGGGTTTTACCGGGTAACAATGGGAACGGAGAAAGAACCGACTGCTGCAATGGAGAAGATAAAGTATTTCAATAAATTAGATGAATCAATTGGGCTGATATGCCTATCAATTTCCAGAGATCTTCTCTTTCATCTCATTGGAGCCACTACTCCTGATGTGGTCTAGACCACATTGGAAGGACTATTCAGCAAGCAAGATGCAATGAGAGTGCATCAACTAGAAAATGAACTCATATCCCTAAGTCCAATTCATTTTAGCAACATGCAAGAATTATTCCCCAAGTTCAAATCCCTCCTTGTTGAACTTAATGCATGTGGAGTCACGAAAGGGGAAGAACAACTCATCCTTTCAATTCTCTCGAAACTAGGCCCTGAATATTCTGTATTTGTGTCGTCTTTTCAAGCATCTAAATTGACTCAAGAAAAATGGAAAATGTCTCCATTGAATGATTTAATTGCAGCATTGACTCAAGAGAAAGCTAAGTTAGTACAAATGGGTGCCATCAATTGTTCCAAGAACCAAGCACTTGTGGCTACTGATGCTCCAAAGAGCAATGGAAAAGACAAGGAAAAAGGAACGGGTAAATTTCCTGAATCGAAGAAGGAGAGATTCACACAATCTTCAGAGATCTCCTCTAAGCCTAAGGGTAAGAAGAATAATAAGGAAATAACACTTTACATCTACTATTCCAAATTTTTTCATCCCGAAGAAAATTGCATGAGGAAGACTATCGATGAGATGGCTAAGCAATTGCAGCAGCACAATCTCACGGTGCCCGAAAATGCAAAGAAAGATNAATGGCTGTCACATCCACTCCATCAGCTTGGATCCTTGATTCAGGTGCATCGAACCATATGGCTTCATCAAAAGATGAATTTTCCTCCATCGAAGAAAGGACTAGATCCCCAATTTACTTGAGAGATGCCACACCCGCAAAGGTGTGCGGAGAAGGAATTGTTGATCTTGAAGGGAGATGCTTCACAAATGTGTTTCATGTTCCCTCACTATCCAAAAATATTCTCTCGATATATCATATCACTTATTCCAGCTCTGGAAGGAAGGTGGAGTTCACTCCGGACTCCGCAGTTATTACCGACATTTCCACAGGCTCACAGCTTGCACATGGAATTGCAGATCACAATTCTCGTTTGTATTTATTCTCCCACTTTGTTCCTAAAAATATTAGAACTATATTTTTGTCACAATCTAATGATATCAGTAGTTTATGGCATGAAATATTTGGCCATCTAAACTATAAGTACTTGCATCAACTCAGCAAGGAAAACATGGTAGAAGGATTGCTAGCTATCAAATTCACAAGCAATGTATGTCAAGGATGCATTCTTGGCAAGCATCCAGAGAAAATTTTTGACAAAGGGAAGGCACAGAGATCTTCTTCACCACTTAGGATGATTCACAGTGACATTATGGGCCCATTCCCACAGCCTTCAATCAGTATACAACTACAACACATAGTGCCATATACACCACAATAGAACGGTGTTGTGGAGAGGAAAAAACGGTCCTTAAAAGAGATGGAAAATTGTATGCTACAGTCGAAATCATTATCTCCCAAGATATGGGCTGAAGCTATTAATTATGAAGCATACATTCATTACCAAGTTCCTCACAAATTAATCAAAGGCACCAGTCCTTTTGAATGTTGGACCGGTAAGAAACCGAAAGTGTCGCACTTTCGTATTTTTGGTTCACGAGCATGGGCTCACATTCCGACAGATAAGAGGAAGGCTTTGGAGCCTC
>SNQJ01S0027363.1:20799-38729 GCA_010110895.2 Picea sitchensis | reverse complement strand
GTTTTCCATCTTTCCTCTTTTCATGAGGAATTATTTTATGTAATGAGTACCTAAAATGGCCAAGTTTTTGGGACTCAATTTTTTTGTCATTACAGTTAGGCTTAAGTGGGGGTGTAGGAGCATACTCCTAAATTACATTAGTTTAAACCTAGATTAGACTCCTAGAGATTGGTTAATACATTCATTTACACTTTATTTCACCTAATTTGGCCACATAGAGAAGAAGGGTTCCTCATCCCTAGATTTTAGGGAAAACTGCTAATTTTAGATCAAGACTCAACTCCCGATTCTTGATTTTCTTGATTTTTCTTGATTTATTCTTGATTTATCCTTGATTTATTCCAACTTCCCCATGAAAAAATCATCTATTATTGGGGAATGCACACCTCCTCTTTGAGTGAGAGATTTATTCCTTAATTAATGATTTTTGTCGTTACTATTATTAGTAACTACTATTTCGGGTCAGTTAAGTGAGTTGGAACTGCTTCTCTTGTCAGTTAAGTGAGATTAAGTGAGATAATGCACATAAATTAACTCTTGTGGACATTAATGAGTGTGTGACATGTATATTTAGTGGTCTAGGTCGAAGTATGTGGTCTCCCTTAGCTTATGACACCTATTTTATCTATTTCTAGATTTTTTTGACGATAATTTCTATGTTGGAAATTCTATATATTCACCTCCTCTCTTCTTTTTTGAGTATGGTTGCTCATGTATATTCATTTTTTATTAATATAATTCTTTGATTTATGGAACAAAAACTTTCTCCCATCTCTTGAATATCAGAAAATTGCATGTGTTCAATTTAACTAGAATGGTTTCTACAGGAATTCTACACTCCCTCTTTATTGACATCTAAGGAGGAATGTTATTATCGATAAAAAAAATAGGACACACTGAGTAAATAGACCTAAGCTCTCTGAATGGATTAACATTGTCAGTTGCCAATGAAATCCTAACATTACGAGGTTCATCTTTGAAATCTGCCCATTTTTCCTCAATTTCCCTAAATGCATAACCATTGGCAGGAATTCGAAGAACACCATCTCCACTTCTGTTATGTGCATGGTAATCCATAAACATGTTATGATTTCACACCTAAAAAATTCATTGCAAATGTGGAATTATGGGAATGTGACGAAGAACCTTTCGAGGCACCCTTTTTGTTACTTGATCGGTTCGATATCTACTAATAAGACATTGTGGGCATTCTGTTTTTGAAGCATGTTTTCCATAATATATAATATGATCATTAGGGCATGCATCTATAGTTTTATAATCCATTCCAATGTCTCTCATAATGGCATGCAAATCTCGATATGTGTGAGGTAAAATATTTGACGATGGTAACAAAAATTCACCTAACAATCTACAACATAACAAATAACTAGTTAATGTAAAGAATATTAATCGTAAAAAATGCATTCTTATTTTACACATTAATTAACACTAAAAACAAATAGAAAAAAAAGTCAACATTTATGTATATGAGATGAAACATATTACATACCTTAGGATTTGTGTCATACAAGTGTTCGACAAATTATTCATAACCTTTAAGTTCACTAGCAACAATGTAGTAGAGAGAAGATTTGCTCTTGAGCCNCCCATCCTCATCTGGCTGAGAAAAAAAGTCTTGAATCATTTGATTTGTCCCATCATCTTCTTCCATGGGATCATTAACTTTATTTGTCCCATCATCTTCTTCCGTGAGATCCTCATTTGCTTGATCACGTTCCTTAACTTGTACAACATCATTTCTACTAGTACTACTTGGTGCAATATTCTGCAGAAAGTTAGAGGGCAACTCTAAATTTATAATTATAAACAATCATGTAAAATTAGTGTGTACTATAACAAATATTCAAACAATATATATATATATATATATATATATATAATTTTATATAAAATAGACAATAAAAAAACAGATAATGAATATACAGCTAATTACCACGGGACGATATTCATTTGATTCCCCCATCAAATTTCCCATATTTCCTATAATGTTTTGTAGTTATTGCTATTAAAATTCTTACGAGACATGTAGTGCAACATGTTTTTCAAGAGAAATAATATCTACCCTCAACATTTTCACCCGCTTTACTTTTTTTCCCACCTCTAATATTCTGCGACATTCTTCCGCACAAAAATACCCTTTAGGAATTGTCGTTGTTATAGCAATTAGATTGTCACAACATCTCTAATTTGAAAAATATTATAGATATTTTCATTGTTTCCTGAGTGACAAATGTTGACCAAGTCAATGTTGACTTTGTCAAATAGTGTAATGGTCAATGTTGACTTTGTCAAATAGTGTAGTGGTCATCATTGAATCATCGCTCTTGCGATGATAGCCAAAGGTTGTCGTAAGAGAGACGGGAGTCCACTATATTCATGGTCATCCCTCTTGTGAAGTACATCTGGTTTCGTCGCACTTGCAACGATAGTCAAATTTTTCATCGCTCTTGTGACAAATGCGAGCTGGATTTATAAAAATAAATAAAAATTCAACTCTTTATCTTCAATTTTACGACAAAAGGTTGCTTTTGTCAAAAGTATTCATCGCAAATTTTTCAATATGTAGTAGTGACTGATGTGTAGTGTCTGACATATTCTTATCTTTCCCTTTCCACTCAGCATCCCAAAACTAAAATATTTACTCCCACGACAATTCCAATCCTCCATTTCTTTTCCCCTACAACCTGCACAACCCAAGGAATTTATGCCCTTCATTGCTCATAGTCCCTCGGGATGTACCATTCGTTTATCATGGATTCTAGTTTAATTGGTTGGAAATGAATCTCTCAGCTTGGGACTCTAGGAACTCTCATCTACTTCAGGAGTGCTCATAACATCCTTCTCAAGGCTCTTGAACCATTTCCTCTACAGGGAATGCACTACATGCTTACATCATGTTTCACAAGCACATATGCCTCTTTCTCAGCATAAAACATAGCCAAACCATGGCTTCCTTCAAGCACAACAGGGTTAGTTATATTCCTTTCACTTATCTCATCTCTTGTTGCCCAAAATTTGCATGTAAAAATTGCTCTCCATGAAAAAACGTGAATGGCCAATTCCGAGCTCCTCTACCCATATGAATTTCCTCTCCTTGCTCACTTGCATGAATTAAACTATTACCTGAGATGAACATACTCATGCCCATGCTCCCAATAACTTTGGGATGTGACACCTCACACCCGCCCTCTTACATGAGTTTAATGATTGGCTTTGGGAACAGTCAACATCAAATAGAAGGTTTATACACAATGATAATATAATTTCAAGAATGTGGGTTTGTATTAATACCCATGCATAATTCCCCCTTGGACCCCTCTCCCTTTTGGAATCATATCCTCCCATTGTTTTTCATCCCTCTCATATCGCAACCAATGATTATTACTTTTATTAATCATTTCAATGCACATAATATATAATTCGGCCCCCAACCACATTAAATCAATACAAACTCTTCGTCCCAACACATCGTCTCACCATCCTAATTCAAATTTATACAATTACATTATAATTCATGAAGACTAAAATTGGAGATTCTATATTCCCCTCCCATTTATTTTTGCATTGTCCTCAGTGCACAACACTCTACATGTGTTCATGCATATTACAAAACTAGTCTCTCTGGACTTTAATCAATACATAGGCTCTCCAACCCAATATCGCACAGGAATCCTAGCCCAACATAATTACATAGGCATTCCAACCCAAAAACCATAGATACGTAGGAACCTCGACCCAAAACATAGTTATATAACCCACTGGCATTCTCCTACATCTATATTGATTTCCACTTGCTCTCTTCCTTTTGACCTTCCCAACACAAGGAATGTACCCCCTTAATTTCTCTAAGTACATCGGGTTGTACCATTATGTTATCAGGGTTGACCCAAGGAATGTGCACCCTTCACTATCATTAGTCCATTGTGTTTCACCATTCGTTTATCAGGGTCTCTTTGGCATTGGTAATTAGTAATATCACTACTGGGAACTCAATGGACTCACTGTTAGTAAAAATACCAAGAAACAAAACATCAACAACCTTGTTTCTCCAGTGCTATTCACGCATGAGTTCACTCTTCAGGCCTGAAAACCTAGTTCTTCAACAATGAAACTCCCACACAAGAGTTCACTCTTCAAGCCTAACATCCTGGTTCTTTTGAAATCTCGACAACTTGCTTATTCTTATTGTACTCATCCTCTAGGCTCAGGCATCCCTTTCACTATTATACATTTCTTCACGAAATCCATCATTTTCCAAGGTGTTCTTGTGCAGGAGAATGCCAACTTACCACTATAATTCCACTAGCAACATGTAACATGTGGAAATCGTATCATCTGCATCATATGCATACATCTAATATGATACATCATATTACAATTTTCAATTATAAATTTTCAAATCTGTTTACATAGGAAAACATAATTTCCCAAGCATGAGTTTTCTTCTCACAATTCCTTTGGCACTTGTTGTAGAAGGCATCAGTCTTCCTTATGGGCTTACACCATTTCCATATCCAAGACCATTTTTCCTCCAATTTTCTCAACTTTCATTCAGTGAAACCAATTGTCAGTATTAATGTACATTATCATTTCATTGCATCATTTGCAATCAGTCCACAAAGTAATTTCAGAACTATATTATTCTAAAATTCTATTGCTTCCAACTATTATTCATATTGTATGGAATGAAACCATCATTCCTTGCACATATATTATCTATCATATCAAGCTCCTCATAATGTAATCAAACATTACTAACAATTAAAACCAATATGTCAATTCCCATGGATGCACCTATAGAATGCATCCTTGCATTGACTCTGGAATACCATATATCCATGTCATGTATTTAACAATTTGAGTTGGAAGGTCTAGGAAAATCCTTAACACATTATCCATACTCTTCCCCCAATTATTTTCTCGATCATTTGGATACCTTCTTCTTCGACCCATACACAACACTAGGAATATAATTCCCTTAGTGCTCCCCTGCATTGGAAAAGAAGTGGCAACCCAAACACCAATTATACAAGGGAGGAACATTAAGAATTTGTATGGAATTATAGCCCTTCCATTTCCAACCACATCATGGCCTCACACATGGCCATACCTAATGGAATTCATTGCTACTATAGGAGTATGTCTCTTGACTTGACTTGGTTATGATCTCATAATTAGTATAACATAATATGCAAGTAAATTTTACATATATGCATTCAACAATTGCAAAACATGTTTATACTCAAGACCTCTACCTTTACATTAATTTCAAATATGTAACTTTAACTGAGGGGATTATTACCTCAATTCCCTTCATCATTTTATGCAACATAAGAAACCAAATGCATACCTACATGATTGTTATCAAATTACTTGATGTTACCTGATCATTTGACATTTTGTAGAAGTTCATTATCTCCCTTCACCAATTCTCTTAGTCATAACTCTTATCATCCTCCTTTGTCTTCATATGGATTTATTTCATATGCAGTAACATCATCAACATCATTCTCAACCATGCTATAATATTTTTCTTGGATACAAAATCCATCATTAGTCTTATTCAAATATTACGACAACATTAATTCATGTATATAAATTAGTAGACTACTCTTAGTCTATATTCATTCCATATACATGTTCAAGCATGCCTACAGGCACCGATGCACATCAATATGCATTAAACAATTAATATTTCATGCACATGCATTATATCTTTATTATATGCATCATGCATCAATTCTATCATGCACTCTAACACATATTTATTTTAGTTTTATTTATTTATTTATTTGTTGTTGTAGATGGTCGTCATTTAATTCATGTATAACCTCACTGCCCTATGCATTTTCATTCTTCTCAAATCTACACCACCAACCCATATTTTGAACCTACTATCCAAGCCCCACTTGGACATTCTACATTTATAGCCACTAAGTCCACTAGTGTTACCATCTCACAACTGCTTCCTTTATGCAAAGAATCATGTCCCAACATATTTTGAATAAAATTCTCAATATTCATAGTGTTATAACATGCGCTACTCTAGTTGAATATTAACACTGCAATCTAATAAGCACTCCCAATTTACTTGACCCAACCAGTCTTGGAATACCATTCTCATTGATTGGCATTTCAAAATTCTAAAATGTTTCTTTTACGTCATCATTTCCAATAATTTTTTCTATCCATGGATTTTCTCAATTTTAAATACCTCTCTTCACTTCTTTGAGTAATTCACTATGAAACATTGCTTGGCCACTCAAGACCACTCTACTCCAAATGGAATTCTACTTTCCTACATTTACACCTATACCCTACTTTCATTGTGCACTCTAATAATAGAGGCAACTTTATTGTTCTGAGTACTTTAGACAAAAGTTGTTAGATCATATCTAACAATACCTTCTTCTTACATTCATATACTTGCACATAGAGATGACTCATCCACTTCATGAGTCACACCTCCTCTCATGACATCCTTTTTCCTTCTTTTGTAGCAATATTTGTATCCTTTATTATATTTCTACCTTCAAGGCTATGGAATTTTACTTAACTCCCTATGCATGCATATGACATTCCTCACCGATTAGCTTCATGCTTTATGTGATAACCTTTGTTTATTCTCCTTTGCAATCCATTCAAACTTTATAGCAGTTGAATATTATTAATCCTACACTCTTTCTTATACCTTTGTCATCATTTCATCACATACTATGCAGCCCTGCACTTCCCTCTGCAGCTCTTTGATGCTTCATCCAACTGTACAAGATTGACCTAGTTCCCTATCCTAGGGACCCTAAGATTAATCTAGAATTGATTTGAAAATATTTGGACACCATGTATTCCTTTAAATATATACATGAAACATCTAACTTGATTCAGAATAATTTACTGATCGTATTGAGGTGATTTGCATAATTTTGATGATGTGCTCTTTATCCAAAAACTCATGAAATGATGATTAGTTTGTTGAATAATGAGATGACGGAGCAGAAAATAAAAGAACTCAAATTACATATAGATATGGAATATATCACTCCATCTTCAAAGTCCCTTTAGATAGCATGATTTTTCTCCATCATCTCAAAATACCAAAATTACATTACAATATGGGCTCACAAAATCCAATTTAATGGACTCTCTTTAATTCCATTACTCAAAACAAGAAAATGAGTTCACCATTGAAATCCTTACAAAATTCTGAGGAATTTGACTATAAAGTTGACCAATTCCGAACTGGCTCAATTACACCTTCCTTAGCTCACAAAACAATGTGTTAAATGCTCATTAATGACATTTTGGAGTAATACTTTTACAAATGACCTCTAATCACAAAATAAACGTCAAATTCGTGATTCTTTCAAAAAATTGTGAAAAACGAGTATAAATTTGCCTATGTTTGGACAATATACCTTATGGCATGCTTTACGAGACAACCATAGTTGGCCTCTTCATAGCACGTACTTTTAGACATCCATACGACCTCAAAATTGATACTCTACATTGGGATTCATGCCACCTCAGGATCTATGCATACTTGGGAATGCATGAAGTGTTGGGATCCACGCCCATATATAGGTCGTGGGCCCTCCAATCTCCATCCACACTATTTGGAAACTTTATCACTAAATATAGAGGCATCCTGAAATAAGCGGGATTGTTGACCTAGTGTTTAGGGTGTTGGCTATATTTGGAGGAGGTTGAGGGTTCCATTCACCGAAATCCTCTCCTCGTTAGCATATATTTTGTTTGGTTTTATATATGTGGATAGTTGTTATAACATATGGTGTATACCATATGTTATATGTGGTATATAGTATGTTAACCCCCTGAAATTGTTGGAATGTGGTCACATGCATAACATATAGACCAGGGGATAGGGGCTTATCCCTTGGCCCCTTTTCCCTCCAAACAATAATTTAACCCCATTCAAATAATATTAACAACATATAAAGTTTAAGAACTAATACATGGCACATTGGCAATGGAGGCTTTGTTAGACCTTTGGGAGGTTATGGAGGTCGCAGGTTCGACCCCCGTTGACTCCATAATTTTACTAAACCATACCAATATAGGCCAATGGGAGGTCACCATGTGGCAACCTCTCATTGGTTGAACCTTTCCACTTGTCAATATGTGATTGGTCCAACTAGATTGCACCTTTCCCAATGAACTACCAACTCATATGCCCAGTCAACGTATGATTGGCCCACGTGGCACCTTGGGGTGTGGCCATGTCATATATATGGTCGTGCCACATGTCACCCTTATAGTAGTGACATGTGTCACCCTTTTACCCCTTTGACTTTGACTTTGACATGTTTTACGAAACTTTGACCACTCATAACTTTTTCATACGAGTTCCATTTCACTTTTTGTTTGCGTTGTTGGAAAGTTGATGAGGAGTTCTATCCAATGATGATATTTTTGAGAGAATTAGGGACGGTTTGATTTTGAGATTTTATAGATCTCCTGGGACCTTAGTGAGTATTTTGAATCCTCATGGACCTATGTGAGAATTCCTTAGATCCTCTTGGATCACACCTTCCCACTGAAGAACTTTTGGACTTCCAAAAGTATAAATACTCAACAACTTGGTGATGATAATTCACTCTTCCATATTGCTAAACCTTTTGCAATTTAATATTCATATTCGGTCTTCGATATTAGGAATTATGTTAGTGTAATTTTATCTATATTTCCAAAGTATGGCTCTGACTCTGGACTCTAACATTGTCGTTGATAGCTCTGGTTTTGGTTCATAGATTCCCTGACAATAAAAAGTCTTGTTCACTAAATCTCTGCTATACCTGTATCATGTATTTCAACATCCACTCCCATATCCTATTGTTGAAGATAGTCCATCTCGGCCAATATGAAACCAAGTCAAATGTTGATCTATGCCTTGCCCTTTTGGACTCATTGTTCATGTATTGTTGATGTATCTGTAGGAGTCTGAATGAATTCCATGTTCATTACTATCATTCCTTGGAAAACAACTTGATATGTATGGTTATCACATGTACTTGTCTTGCTTTCTTATGTTCAAGGTATACATCCACACAAACATGACACAGTGATTTAAATATGCTTATATCATGCACCTTTATGCCTCTTATTTCTGAAGAGGATTATTTCTCCTTTACCATCTCTAGAAAGTTTTGCATTACTTCGATGCTCTTTCTACTCTCGATCTACATGCTCCAACTACATGTATCCTTCTATTCATTCACTTTCAGTTCTTCAGAATCAAGAATGTTGTCTTAGACAATTCGATCCATATGTATCCCTTTCGCATATGCTAAGACAATACAATTGTCTATACTATTGTCTAAAGGCTTAGAAATATTTATAACGAGATTCCTCTCACTCTAAAACAATATGTATAGGTGGCTATCTAGAAATCTCCCTAATGAGATTCGTCTCATTCTAGAACTATATGTAAGGTGGTTATCTATAAACCTCTCTAACGAGATTCCTCTCACTCTCAACATCATATAAGGTGGCAATATAGAAACTCTCTTACAAAATCCCTCTCACTTATATCAACATATAAGGTGGCAATATAGAAATTTTAGAGAGTCCCTCTCACTCTTATAATTTATGAGTGACTAACAAGACTTATAATAGAATTTAGGAGATATACACATATGCATATTATATTTACAAATATGCATATTTACAATGAAATTTTTAGATGGTTTACTCATAGACTCATTTGTCCCATTGTTTTGGGAGGAGTCTCACAACTTTCGACCTATGACAATGCCTCTGACGCTGATGTTGAATCTGGCATTGAATATGATTCAAAATATGATGTTGAATCTGGCATTGAATATGATTCAAAATATGATGTTGAATATAATAAACCATTAGACCAAAATATAGGTCTTCCCAGTAACCTATATAACATCTCCTTGTGAATACCAAGCACTATTGTTGTGTATGGAGAAACTTCCCTTGAATACACAAGTACCTAGCCATTCTGGAATGCAACTGCATAGTATTCATCTTCAAATGTCGCAACTGAAAGTAGGTTTACTTTTAAGTTTGGAGCATACAACATATGTTCTATTTCTAGAAATCCTCTCGACTCGAGATGGAATCTTACATATCCATGCCCTCTTATTTCTTGTATGGTGTTGCTTCCAGATCCTACATAGAAATCTGCATCGGAATCTAAGAAAGTCAAAAATATTGATCGCATCCTGGTCATGTGGTGAGATGATCCAGTTTCCATGAACCATTCTTCGATGTATTCATATATCACTTTTCATGTACCAACCATTAAGAAGTATTCTTTCCCAAACCTTTCAGTAGGACCATTTACTTCATTTGGAGTTGTTGCTTGTCTTCTTGCAAGTGTCTTTGCATCTTTTTTGTTATGCTTTGAACATAAGTGGGGGTAAAGTGTCCAACACTTCTCTATACGATGTCCACTCTTACCACAATAAAAGTAGAGTGTCTTGTTCCCATCTTGGAACCGCAATCCCTTTTTGTCATTCCCCCTTTTCCTTTTCTTTGAGAAATGATCTTTACCTTTAACGTTCTTCTTGGAGGACTTATCTAGTATAAATTTCTTCTTCAACACTTCTCCACATCATGGTTTCTAGTTCCATAGGAATCGCATAGATATATAGACCATTCACCAGTGGGAAAAGTCTTCATTCCTTCTCCTCTAGCATGCACATATTTCTTTGGTGAGTTCTTACACATATTTCCTTTATCTAGACTGGAAGGTAAGGTTGGTTTTTTATGAAGTAACTCTTCATCTGAATTTTTCTTTGCTTCATCTACCCTCGATCATTCTCCATATTCATGAGAAAAAGAGTAATATGAGGAGTCATATTTCTCGATCATTCCTTTTGAAAGAGGTAGTTGCTTTTGCATCAAAGACTTTACATTCTCATCCTACCAATCTCCATGGATTGATGTTGATGGTGCCAATGTTTGGTTCCTGATCTGCAACTTTCTTTCTAACTCATGAAAAAGACCCTTATGGAATTCTTCATGACATATCAGTCGATCTTGCAACTTATGCTACTCTTCCTCAAGAGTTTGCAATGGAATTCTTAACTTAGAATTCTCCTTTTTGATTTGTCGATTAATGTTCTTCTACAACCTCAACTTCATGAGGACCTTACTCTTTCTTCCTTCTTGAAAAGAGTCTTCAAAATATTCACCAATTGAACTCTTGGATATCATCACATCAACAACTTTCAAATACACATCAAAACTAGCATTGATACCACTTGATCCGAAAATCCTTATACATCTAACTTGATCCGGAATAATTTATTGATCGTATTCAGGTGATTTGCAGAATTTTGATGATGTGCTCTTTATCCAAAAACTCATGAAATGATGATTAGTTTGTTGAATAATGAGATAACATAGCAGAAAATAAAAGAAGTCAAATTACATATAGATATGGAATATATCACTTCATCTTCAAATTCCCTTCAGATATCATGATTGTTCTCAATCATCTCAAAATACCAAAATTACATTACAATATGGGATTTCAAAATACAATTTAATGGACTGTCTTTAATTCCATTACTCAAAACAAGAAAACAAGTTCATCGTTAAAATCCTTGCGAAATGATGAGAAATTTGACTATAAAGTCAACCAAATTCCGAATTGGATCAATTACATCTTATTCAGCATGAAAAACAATGCACTAAATGCTCATTAATGGAATTTTATACTAATACTTTTACAAATGACCTCTAATCACACAACAGACCTCAAATTCATGATCCTTGCGAAAAATAGTGAAAAATGAGTATAAATTTTCCTATGTTTGGACATTATACCCCATGGCATGCTTTACGAGACAATCATACTTGGCCTCTTCCTAGCACATACTTCAAGCCATCCATATGACCTTGAAATTTATACTTTGCATTGGGATTCATGTCACCTTAGGATCTGTGTAGGCCTCAGAATACGTGAAATGTTGGGATTTGTGCCCATATATAGGTTGCAAGCCCTCCAACCTCCATCCGCACTATTTGGCAACTTTATCACTAAATATAGAGGCATCCAGAAATAAGCAGGATTGTTGGCCTAGTGGTTAGGGTATTGGCTATATTTGGAGGTCAGGGGTTCCATTCCCTGCGATCCTCTCCTCGTTAGCATATTTTTTGGTTGGTTTTATATATGCAAATAGTTTTTATAACATATGGTATATCCCATATGTTATATATGGTATATAGTTCGTAAGCCCCCCAAAATTGATGGAGTGTGGTCCCATGCATAACATATAGACCAGGGGTTGGGGTCTTATCCCTCGGCCCCTTTTCCCTCCAAATAGAACTTTAACCCCATTCAAATAATATTAACAACATATAAAGGTTAAGAAATAATACATGGCACGTTGGCAATGGATGATTTGTTAGATCTTTGGAAGGTTATGGAGGTCACGGGTTCAACCCCTATTGACTTCATAATTTTACCAAACCATGTCAATATAGGCCAATGTGAGGTCACCACATGGAATCCTCTCATTGGTTGAAACTTTCCACTTTTCAATGTGTTATTGATCCAACTGGATTGTACCTTTCCCAGTCAGTTTCCAACTCATCTACCTAATCAACGTACGGTCGACCCACATGGCACCTTGGGGTTTGGCCATGTCATATGTATAGTCATGCCACATGTTACCCTTACAATGGTGACACGTGTCACCTTGGTGAGAATTTTGGATCCTCCTGGACCTCTGTGAGTGTTCCTTATATCCTCTTGGATCAATAACATACCCACACAATCCTCATTTGTGGAATATTATCCTCTTGATAGAAATCTCTTCACACAACATTATCTGCTTGAGTGATTCTTCACTTATTATCAATGTCATGTTAATAAGCTCAGACCCTTTTTATTTTTCCAAGCTATTCCAATTCAAATGTGCCTATATAATTATCCATAGGCACTATCATGAGTTTCACTACTCTTCATTTCCTAGTAATCACCTCTAACACTCACCTCTATCATCTAGGAAGGTTTCTCCAAATTTTGACATTATTTGGAAATACTCTTTACATTGAGTACTTACATGGTTCATGGAATCCAATTCCACTTTCTCCTACAACTTTATGGAGAAATTCAATGCTCACTCAGAGAAATTAAACCTTTTGTCATATCATCCTCAGGATTACCTTCCCAATGACCATACTCATGCTTCAATATGATTTTGGAGCCAAAATTTATGGCTTCTTGAAATCCCATTATGCTAAATGGTGTCCTTCAAGTCCATCAGTAACCTTCCTTCTAATTTTTTGAGGATGCTTCAACTCAAAACTAAATTATGAGTTAATAAATGGATTCTTCTATCCAATATCTTTCCAATGACTACTTTCGTTCTCAATTCGGAGCATTGAGCAGAAATTTATGGTCAATTGAACATTGTCAATTTACCTCTTTTGTGCCCCTTTCTCCCTGGCACAAATAATATATAACACCATTTTTTCCCAATTACAGAGGTAAATCTATCGGAAACCAAGGGAAATTTTCTAAATGACATATATAATACTCCTAACACTTATTTCACAACAACTCTCATATTGTCAAACTGATGCTCCAGTCAAAAAATGCAGCAATCTGGAAATGACAACTTTGCCCCTTTGCACTTCTCTTGGATTAGCAATCTTAGACATGATCACACATCGCTACACCAAATCCTTTGGGATTTTGAAAAAATCTCAATTGGGTATGTCCATGACTACCTTCTAAATGATCTGTCAAATTTTCAACCTTAATCGGGCTCTGGATTGTTAGTTATGACCTGCACAAGTTTTGATTGTTTTATGTTTTTATCCCTATATGCTACAAGTGTCCTCTTTTACTTCTTGCACATTTTACGTACCCAGATTCCAAATATGGCTCCATAGTTGTCTTCTATGGTCCATAATATTTCCATAGACTACTCATGTGCCCCAAATGGACCTCTGAGCAAGGATTTATGCCCTCTGGAAGTATATTGATGTCGAAAATATACCATCTACCATTTCAGTTGTAACTTTCTCATACGAGATCCATTTTGCATCCGGAATAGTTTTTTGGAGAGATATCTTTGATTTATTTTATTTAAGCTACATAAACTTATGTGCTTCCTTATGCACTTGTAGTTTTGAAAATTAGAACTCTTAAAAGTGTTGTTTAGGGCCTTAAAATGCCCCTGCAAGTTAATGACCTTCGAAAATCTTGAAATTTCATAGAAAATCTATTGTTTCACTATTATAACAGTATTTTAATTTGCAGTGTTGACATAAAATTGAGATAAATATAATTAGTTGATCCGCTAAGACTTTCCTAGGCTTGCAAATGAATCTCCACCATCGATTGTCAGCTTGAAGCAAATTGGACCATTGATTCTCCAACACTACATCGGTGATCAATGATCGGTTGTTTCTTTGCTAAATAAAACTTTCTCATTGATTTCCCCAAATCTCAATCATTGGCCATTATCCATCGACCATTCCTCTTAGAAAACCAATATTTCCCACAAATCTCTCCAAACCACGATCATCAGTGATCGGCCATAGGTGAATTTCCTCGACAACCAACTTGTTACAAATTTTACCAAACCGCGATCATAGGCAATCGGCCCTCGGTGATCTCTTGGTTGATGTGGCATGAAACGTAGATGTTGATGTGCCACGACACATGGAATCTAACATGGAACTATGGATAGCATGGCATGACACATCGATGTTGATGTGGTATGACATGTGGATGATGATGTGGTAAGACATGTGAGCATCCTCTTTCCTTTCATTAGCAATAGACAACTTATCTTGGAAGAATTGAACACCTCACTAAATATGTCGACCCCTGGTCATCTACCATCAAGGATTAGATATTTTATTTGGCCGAACCAAACTCATCACCAAACTTACCGATCTGATCATCGGCCATCAGTGATTTCTGTAGGAAAACTAAAAATCTTCACAAATATCATAGATCCAATCATCATCCATCAACGAATTCCAACACTTACTAATTTTCAACCAAATCCTAGATGAATTTGGGTTGTCAATATCCAAGTCAAAATTATCTTGATCATTGATTCACCAAACTTCACCCAACTTTGCCAATGAACCTCAATTGTTGATTACTCCATTTCCTAGTCACTGAAAATAAATCTTGACTGTCAATTCTTTAACTTCGCCAAACTGTGAAAATGAATCCTCATCATCAAATCCTTGTTTTTGCAAAATTCCAAAAAACTTATGAGTTCTTAATTCAAGTCACAATGAATCTGGGTTGTTGATCTCAAAATCAACCACGATCTTGGTCATTGATTTATCTAACTCTCACATCTCCTTCACCTACCATTAAAATGCCAATGTTTGACCTTCCAAGTTGAATTTAGCTCTATGACCTACATATTGACACCTCGGATCATCTCTTCGATCATTCTTAGGCATTTAAACTCGAATTTACCTATAAATTTGGGGATTTCGCTATGATTTTTCACCATTTTCTTGCAAATTCATCACAGATCGAAATCTATACCGACAAATTTTGTCAAATTCGTGTTGATTACTGACCCATACAATCCCGGTGTTTGAACCAGAAGCTATGATACCACATTGTAACGTACCCCAGTCCAATAGAGGTACATTACGAGTGAAAAACATATTAAAATTAAGATTTTCTACTTAATAATTTCTTGTAGCTTACCAGCTACAAATCACACATATATTTAATCATTTGACGTACACCATTGTTATAAATGCATCTAATAGTATATATTAAAAATGATAATGCGTCCAATAAGTGTACAACAAAGACAAAACATTCCTATAAACCATTTACAGAATGGAATAAACATAATAACATAAAAGAGAACTTATCTACTAATAATTAACCAATTGGTTGTGTAGGAAGGATGAACCTCCAGCCATAGGCGTTGTTGTTAATTTTCTCTCAATAGCAGGCCACCCCTGAGCTAAGGTTATGAGTCCACAATGAGATCTAACCCTCTTGGTTGTCCACGCTCCACACTCAACAGCCAAAAATTGAAATTTTTACTCCCATAATAGTTTTGATCCTCCATTTATCTTCCCCCACAACCTGCACAACCCAAGGAATGTACCCATTTCACTACTTACAGTCCCTCAAGTCGTACCATTTTTTTATCATGGCTTCTAGTGCAATCATTTTTCCAGGAATCTCTTAGTTAGGGACTCCATGAACTCTCAGCTAATTCGAGAGTGCTCACAGTAGGATTCATAAGGCTCTTGAACCATTTTCCCCATAAGAGAGGCACTACAAGATTACAACTCATTTTACAGACACACAAGCCTCTTTCTTAGCATCAAACACAACTAAACCATGGTTTCCTTCAAGCACAACGGGGTTGGTTCTCTTCCCCGCACTCAACTCATCTCTTGCTGCCCAAAATCTACATGTAAAAACTGCTCTCCATGAAAAAATGTGAATGACGGATTCCCGGCTCCTCTACCCAGACAGATTACCTCTCCTTTCTTTCTTTCCTTACTTACACTCTTCCCCAAGCTAATTGTACTCATGCCCATGCTCCCAATAAATATGGGATGTGACTCCTCACACCCACCCTCTTACATGAGTTTAATTATTGGATTTGAGAACACTCAAAATCAAATAGAAGTTTTATACATAATGATAATATAATTTCAGGAATGTGGTTTTGGATTAATACCCATGCATAATTCCCCCTTGGACCCCTCTTTCTTGTGAAATTATAGCCCCCAATATTTTTTCATCCCTCTTGTATTGCAGCCAACAATTGTTACTTTTATTAATTATTCCAATGCACATAATATACAATTATGCCCCCAACCACATTAAATCAATACAAGCTCTTCACCCTAACATATCAGCTCATAAACCTAATTCACATTTATACAATTACATTATAATTCACGAGGCTAAAATTGAGGATGTTACAGACCCTCTCTCGTTGTAGATCAAGAACTTGAATTTGTGTTGTCACATCTCTTATTTCTTCCATTTACATACATTTATGGGTCGAGAGGATTGTTTCATTGTGTCTAGAATGCTCAATTCAGTTAGGAACACTTTTGGTTTCACCCGAAAAGGCTTTTATTTACCCAATATATGACCATTTTAGTCAGATCTAGAGGTATAAATCTTGAATACAACCTTTTTAATTTTTTATTACAGAGATAATATTTTGGTTTTTCGTTTTTGTTTTTAGGTTTCTTTTCTTCCCAATCTGTGTATGCTCTTTTCCATATGCTATGTGAGATCTCAAAAGATCAAAAACGGAGTGGAAAGCGTTTTATTTTCGATGTATTCTCTTTGTCATGCGCTCTGTGCAATATTGACAAATTAGAAACAGAGAGAAAGTGTTTTATCGTCTGTGTATTCTCTTTGTCGTCCACTCTGTTTGAACTCGGTAAATCGGAAACAAAGGGAAAACTTGCATTTTCCAAGTAAGCTAACCAATATCTAACCCCTTGTTGTTGTCGAGAAGAAAAACAAAATTGTGTGTGAATGCATGAAAATAATTTTTTATTAAGCATGCACTTCAAGGTTGACATTCTACAACAACAACACCCCCAATCCTCCTTCTTAAGATTATAATCTATTTTACACTAGCTCACTTGGTTAAAATTGTTTTATTAAGTAAGATATCTTGAATTCAAGTTGTTGTTGTTTTTTTAACTTCATGCATTTATTATAAAGTGCATTTCACGTATTTATAAAAGTGAATCACTATTAAATAACATTGATATTTTATGTGTTTTTCATGCAACTTTCATTTATAAACTTTTGTTGATTAAGGTTGGTTGTGATTGATGTCAACCCTTGAAGAAAGACCCGTAGCACAAAGTTTTGGGTAATGGACCCAATAGTGTTTGATGTAAATATGACTCATTATTGTTTTTTC
>SNQJ01S0027363.1:0-20749 GCA_010110895.2 Picea sitchensis | reverse complement strand
TTTCATGAGGAATTCTTTTATGTAATGAGTATCTAAAATGGCCAAGTTGTTGGGACTCAATTTTTTTGTCATTATAGTTAGGCTTAAGGGGGGTTGTTGGAGCATAATCCTAACTTACATTAGTTTATACCTAGAATATACTCCTAGATCTTGGTTAATACATTCATTTACACTTTATTTCACCTAATTTGGCCACATAGATAAGAAGGGCGCCTCATCCCTAGATTTTAGGGAAAACTGCTAATTTTAGATCAAGACTCAACTCTCGGTTCTTGATTTTTCTTGATTTATTCTTGATTTATTCCAACTCCCCCATGAAAAAATCATCTATTATTGGGAAATGTGCACCTTCTCTTTGAGTGAGATATTTATTCCTTAATTAATGATTTTTTCCATTACTATTATTAGTAACTACTATTTCGGGTCAGTTAAGTGAGTTGGAACTGCTTCTCTTGTCAGTTAAGTGAGCTTAAGTGAGATAATGTGCATCACTTAACTCTTGTGGACATTAATAAGTGTGTGAAATGTATCTTTAGTGGTCTAGGTCGAACTATGTGGGCTCCCTTAGCTTATGACACCTATTTTAGCTATTTCTAGCTTTTTTTTACTAGAATTTCTATGTTGGAAATTCTATATATTCACCTCCTCTCTTATTTTTTGAGTATGGTTGCTCATGTATATTCATTTTTGATTAATATAATTCTCTGATTTATGGAGAAAAAACTTTCTCTCATCTCTTGAATATCAGCAAATTGCATGTGTTCAATTTAACTAGAATTCTAGATCTATTGGGGTTTCTGCAGGAATTCTACACTCCCTCTTTATTAACATCTAAGGAGGAATGTTATTATTGATAACAAAAATAGGCCACACTGAGTAAATAGACATAATATCTATGAATGGATTAACACTGTCAGCTGCCAATGAAATCCTAACATTATGAGGTTCATCTTTGAAATCTGCCCATTTTTCCTCAATTTCCCTAAATGCATAACCATCGGTAGGAATTCTAAGAATACCATCTCCACGTTTGTTACATGCATGGTAATCCATAAACGTGCTATGATTTCACAGCTGAAAAAAATCATTGCAAACGTGGAATTATGGGAATGTGACAAAGAACCTTTCGAGGCACCCTTTTTGTTACTTGATCGATTCAATATCTACTAATAAGACATTGTGGGCATTCTGTTTTCGAAGCATGTTTTCCATAATATATAATATGATCATTAGGACATGCATCTATAGTTTTATAATCCATTCCAATGTCTCTGATAATGGCATGCAAATCTCGATATGTGTGAGGTAAAATATTTGACGATGGTAACAAAAATTCACCTAACAATCTACAACATAACAAATAACTAGTTAATGTAAAGAATATCAATCGTAAAAATTGCATTCTTATTTTACACATTAATTAACACTAAAAACAAATAGAAAAAAAAAGTCAACATTTATGTATATGAGATGAAACATATTACATACCTTAGGATTTGTGTCATACAAGTGTTCGACAAATTATTCATAACCTTTAAGTTCACTAGCAACAATGTAGTAGAGAGAAGATTTGCTCTTGAGCCTTCATAAAGTCGTTTATTTTCCTTTTCTAATAAAGGTTCATCATAAATACCATCATTGTCCCCATCCTCATCCGGCTAAGAAAAAAAATATTGGATCATTTGATTTGTCCCATCATCTTCTTCCATGGGATCATTAACTTGATTTGTCCCATCATCTTCTTCTGTGAGATCCTCATTTGCTTGATCATGTTCCTCAGCTTGTACAACATCATTTCTACTAGTACTACTTGGTGCAATATTCTACAGAAAGTTAGAGGGCAACTCTAACTTTATAATTATAAACAATCATGTAAAATTAGTGTGTACTATAACAAATATTCAAACAATATATATATATATATATATATATAATTTTATATAAAATCGACAATAAAAAAACAGATAATTAATATATAGCTAATTACCACGGGACGATATTCATTTGATCCCCCATCAATGTGCCCATATTTCCTACAATGTTTTGTAGTTGTTGCTATTAAAATTCTTACGGGACATGTAGTGCAACATGTTTTGCAAGAGAAATAATATCTACCATCACCATTTTCACCCGCTTTACTTTTTTTCCCACCTCTAATATTCTGCGACATACTTCCGCACAAAAATACCCTTTAGGAATCGTCGTTGTTATAGAAATTAGATTGTCGCAACATCTCTAATTTGTAAAATATTTATAGATATTTTCATTGTTTCCAGAGCGACGAATGTTGACCAAGTCAATGTTGACTTTGTCAAACAGTGTAATGGTCAATGTTGACTTTGTCAAATAGTGTAGTGGTCATCATTGAATCATCGCTCTTGCGATGATAGCCAAAGGTTGTCATAAGAGAGACGGGAGTCCACTATCTTCATGTTCATCCCTCTTGTGAAGTACATCTAGTTTCATCGCACTTGCAACGATAGTCAAATTTTTCATCGCTCTTGCGACGAATGCGAGCTGGATTTATGAAAAAAAAAAAAAATCAACTCTTTATCTTCAATTTTACGACAAAAGGTTACTTTCGTCACAAGTATTCATCACAAATTTTTCAATATGTAGTAGTGATTGATGTGTAGTGTCTGACATATTCTTATCTTTCCCTTTCCACTCAGCATCCCAAAACTAAAATTTTTACTCCTACGACAATTCCAATCCTCCATTTCTTTTCCCCTGCAACCTGCACAACCCAAGGAATTTATGCCCTTCATTGCTCATAGTCCCTCGGGATGTACCATTCATTTATCGTGGATTCTAGTTTAATTAGTTGGAAATGAATATCTTGGGACTCCATGAACTCTCATCTACTTCAGGAGTGCTCACAACATCCTTCTCAAGGCTCTTGAACCATTTCCTCTATAGGGAATGCACTACATGCTTACATCATGTTTTACAGGCACATATGCCTCTTTCTCAGCATAAAACATAGCCAAACCATGGCTTCCTTCAAGCACAACAGGGTTAGTTATCTTCCTTGCACTTATCTCATCTCTTGTTGCCCAAAATTTGCATGTAAAAATTTCTCTCCATGAAAAAATGTGAATGGCCAATTCCCAACTCCTCTACCCATATGAATTTCCTCTCCTTGCTTGCTTGCTTGAATTAAACTATTACCTGAGATGAACATACTCATGCCCATGCTCCCAATAAATTTGGGATGTGACTCCTCACACCCACCCTCTTACATGAGTTTAATGATTGGCTTTGGGAACACTCAACATCAAATAGAAGGTTTATACACAATGATAATATAATTTCAAGAATGTGGGTTTGTATTAATACCCATGCATAATTGCCCCTTGGACCCCTCTCCCTTGTGGAATCATATCCTCCCATTGTTTTTCATCCCTCTCATATCGCAACCAATGATTATTACTTTTATTAATCGTTTCAATGCACATAATATATAATTCAGCCCCCAACCACATTAAATCAATACAAACTCTTCACCCCAACACATCATCTCACCATCCTAATTCAAATTTATACAATTACATTATAATTCACGAAGACTAAAATTGGAGATGCTATATTCCCCTCCCATTTATTTTTTCATTGTCCTCAGTGCACAACACTCTACATGTGTTCATGCATATTACAAAACTAGTCTCTATGGACTTTAATCAATACATAGGCTCTCCAACCCAATATCGCACAGGAATCCTAGCCCAACATAATTACATAAGCATTCCAACCCAAAAACCATAGATACGTAGGAACCCTGACCCAAAACATAGTTATATAACCCATTGGCATTCTCCTACATCTATCTTGATTTCCACTTGCTCTCTTCCTTTTGACCTTCCCAACACAAGGAATGTACCCCCTTCATTTCTCTAAGTACATCGGGTTGTACCATTATGTTATCAGGGTTGACCCAAGGAATGTGCACCCTTCACTATCATTAGTCCATCGTGTTGCACCATTCGTTTATCAGGGTCTCTTTGGCATTGGTAATTAGTAATCTCACTACTGGGAACTCAATGGACTCACTGTTAGTAAAAATACCAAGAAACAAAACATCAACAACCTTGTTTCTCCAGTGCTATTCACACATGAGTTCACTCTTCAGGCCTGAAAACCTAGTTCTTCAACAATGAAACTCCCACACAAGAGTTCACTCTTCAGGCCTAACAACCTAGTTCTTCTGAAATCTCAACAATTTGCTTCTTCTTATTGTACTCATCCTCTAGGCTCAGGCATCCCTTTCACTATTATACATTTCTTCAGGAAATCCATCATTTTCCAAGGTGTTCTTGCGCAGGAGAATGCCAACTTACCACTATAATTCCACTAGCAACTTGTAACATGTGGAAATCGTATCATCTGCATCATATGCATACATCTAATATGATACATCATATTACAATTTTCAATTATAAATTTTCAAAACTGTTTACATAGGAAAACATAATTTCCCAAGCATGAGTATTCTTCTCATAATTCCTTTGGCACTTGTTGTAGAAGGCATCATTCTTCCTTATGGGCTTACACCATTTCCATATCCAAGACCATTTTTCCTCCAATTTTCTCAACTTTCATTCAGTGAAACCAATTGTTAGTTTTCATGTACATTATCATTTCATTGCATCATTTGCAATCAGTCCACAAAGAGATTTCAGAATTATATTATTCTAAAATTCTATTGCTTCCAACTATTATTCATATTGTATGGAATGAAACCATCATTCCTTGCACATATATTATCTATCATATCAAGCTCCTCATAATGTAGTCAAAAATTACTAACAATTAAAACCAATATGTCAATTCACATGGCTGCACCTACAGAATGCATCATTGCATTGACTCTGGAATACCATATATCCATGTCATGTATTTAACCATTTGAGTAGGAAGGTATAGGAAAATCCTTAACACATTATCCATACTCTTCCCCCAATTATTTTCTCGATCATTTGGATACCTTCTTCTTCAACCCATACACAATACTAGGAATATAATTCCCTTAGTGCTCCCCCGTATTGGAAAAGAAGTGGCAACCCAAACACCAATTATACAAGGGAAGAACATTAAGAATTTGTATGGAATTATAGCCCTTCCATTTCCAACCGCATCATGTCCTCACACATGGCCATACCTAATGGAATTCATTGCTACTATAGGAGTATGTCTCTTGACTTGACTTGGTTATGATCTCATAATTAGTATAACATAATATGCAAGTAAATTTTTCATATATGCATTCAATAATTGCAAAACATGTTTATACTCAAGGACCTCTACCTTTACATTAATTTCAAATATGGAACTTTAACTGAGGGGATTATTACCTCAATTCCCTTCATCATTTTATGCAACATAAGAAACCAAATGCATACCTACATGATTGTTATCAAATTACTTGATGCTACCTGATCATTTGACATTTTGTAGAAGTTCATTATCTCCATTCACCAATTCTCTTAGTCATAACTCTTAGCATCCTCCTTTGTCTTCATATGGATTGATTTCATATGCAGTAGCATCATCAACATCATTCTCAACCATGCTATAATATTTTTCTTGGATACAAAATCCATCATTAGTCTTATTCAAATATTACGACAACATTAATTCAAGTATATAAATTAGTAGACTACTCTTAGTCTATATTCATTCCATATACATGTTCAAGCATGCCTACATGCACCGATTCACATCAATATGCATTAAACAATTAATATTTCATGCACATGCATTATATCTTTATTATATGCATCATGCATCAATTTTGTCATGCACTCTAGTGCATATTTATTTTAGTTTTATTTATTTATTTATTTGTTGTTGTAGATGGTCGTCATTTAATTCATGTAGAACCTCACTGCCCTATGCATTTTCATTCTTCTCAAATCTACACCACCAACCCCTATTTTGAACCTGCTATCCAAGACCCACTTGGAAATTCTACATTTATAGCCACTAATTCCACTAGTGTTACCATCTCACAACTACTTCCTTTATGCAAAGAATCATGTCCCAACATATTTTGGATAAAATTCTCAATATTCATAGTGTTATAACATGCGCTACTCCAGCTAAATATTAACACTGCAATCTAATAAGCACTCCCAATTTCCTTGACCCAACTAGTCTTGGAATACCATTCTCATTGATTGGCATTTCAAAATTCTAAAATGTTTCTTTTATGTCATCATTTCCAATAACTTTTTCTATCCATGGATTTTCTCAATTTTAAATACCTCTCTTCACTTCTTTGAGTAATTCACTATGAAGCACTGCTTGGCCACTCAAGACCACTCTACTCCAAATGGAATTCTACTTTCTTACATTTACACCTATACCCTGCTTTCATTGTGCACTCTAATAATAGAGGCAACTTTATTGTTCTGAGTACTTTAGACAAAAGTTGTTAGATCATATCTAACAATCCCTTCTTCTTACATTCATATACTTGCACATAGAGATGACTCATCCACTTCATGAGTCACACCTCCTCTCATGACATCCTTTTTCCTTCTCTTGTAGCAATATTTGTATCCTTTACTATATTTCTACCTTCAAGGTTATGGAATTTTACTTAACTCCCTATGCATGCATATGACATTCCTCACCTATTAGCTTCATGATTTATGTGATAACCTTTGTTTATTCTCCTTTGCAATCCATTCAAACTTTATAGCAGTTGAATATTATTAATCCTACACTCTTTCTTATACCTTTGTCATCATTTCATCACATACTATGCAGCCCTGCACTTCCCTCTGCATCTCTTTGATGCTTCATCCAACTGTACAAGATTGATCTAGTTCCCTATCCTAGGGACCCTAAGATTAATCTAGAACTGATTCGAAAATCCTTGGACACCATGTATTCCTTTAAATATATACATGAAACATCTAACTTGATCCAGAATAATTTATTGATCGTATTGAGGTGATTTGCATAATTTTGATGATGTGCTCTTTATCCAAAAACTCATGAAATGATGATTAGTTTGTTGAATAATGAGACGACGGAGAAGAAAATAAAAGAACTCAAATTACATATAGATATGGAATATATCACTCCATCTTCAAAGTCCCTTTAGATAGCATGATTTTTCTCCATCATCTCAAAATACCAAAATTGCATTACAATATGGGCTCACAAAATCCAATTTAATGGACTCTCTTTAATTCCAGTACTCAAAACAAGAAAATGAGTTCACCATTGAAATCCTTACAAAATTCTGAGTAATTTGACTATAAAGTTGACCAATTCCGAACTGGCTCAATTACACCTTCCTCAGCTCACAAAACAATGTGCTAAGTGCTCATTAATGGCAGTTTGGAGTAATACTTTTACAAATGACCTCTAATCACAAAATAAACCTCAAATTCATGATCCTTTCAAAAAATCGTGAAAAACGAGTATAAAGTTGCCTATGTTTGGACAATATACCTTATGGCATGCTTTACGAGACAACCATAGTTGGCCTCTTCCTAGCACGCACTTTTAGACATCCATATGACCTCAAAATTGATACCCTATATTGGGATTCATGCCACCTTAGGATCTATGCATACCTAGGAATGTGTGAAGTGTTGGGATCCATGCCCATATATAGGTCGTGGGCCCTCCAACCTCCATCCACACTATTTGGAAACTTTATCACTAAATATAGAGGCATCCTGAAATAAGCGGGATTGTTGACCTAGTGTTTAGGGTGTTGGATATATTTGGAGGAGGTTGAGGGTTCCATTCACCGCAATCCTCTCCTCATTAGCATATTTTTTATTTGGTTTTATATATGTGGATAGTTGTTATAACATATGGTGTATACCATATGTTATATGTGGTATATAGTACGTTAACCCCCCGAAATTGTTGGAGTGTGGTCACATGCATAACATATAGACCAGGGGATAGGGGCTTATCCCTTGGCTCCTTTTCCCTCCAAACAACACTTTAACCCCATTCAAACAATATTAACAACATATAAAGTTTAAGAACTAATACATGGCACATTGGTAATGGAGGCTTTGTTAGACCTTTGGGAGGTTATGGAGGTTGCAGGTTCGACCCCTGTCGACTCCATAATTTTACTAAACCATACCAATATATTCCAATGGGAGGTCACCACGTGGAAGTGTCTCATTGGTTGAACCTTTCCACTTGTCAATATGTGATTGGTCCAACTAGATTGCACCTTTCCCAATCAACTACCAACTCATATGCCCAGTCAACGTACGATTGGCCCACGTGGCACCTTGGGGTGTGGCCATGTCATATATACGGTCGTGCCACATGTCATCCTTACAGTGGTGACATGTGTCACCCTTTTACCCCTTTGAATTTGACTTTGACATGTTTTACTAAACTTTGACCACTCATAACTTTTTCATACGAGTTCCATTTGACTTTTTGTTTGCATTGTTGGAAAGTTGACGAGGAGCTCTATGAAATGATGATATTTTTGAGAGAATTAGGGACGGTTTGATTTTGAGATTTTATAGATCTCCTGGGACCTTGGTGAGTATTTTGAATCCTCATGGAACTATATGAGCGTTCCTTAGATCCTCTTGGATCACACCTTCCCACTGAAGAACTTTTGGACCTCCAAAAGTATAAATACGCAACAACTTGGTGATGATAATTCCCTCTTCCATCTTGCTAAACCTTTTGCAATTTAATCTTCATATTCGGTCTTCGATCTTAGGAATTATGTTAGTGTAATTTTATCTGTATTTCCGAAGTATGGCTCTGACTCTGGCCTCTAACATTGTCGTTGATAGCTCTGGTTTTGGTTCATAGATTCCCTGACAATAAAAAGTCTTGTTCACTGAATCTTTGCAATACCTATATCATGTATTTCAACATCCACTCCCATATCCTATTGTTGAAGATAGTCCATCTTGGCCAATATGAAACCAAGTCAAATGTTGATCTATGCCTTACCCTTTTGGACTCATTGTTCATGTACTGTTGATGTATCTGTAGGAGTCTGAATGAATTACATGTTCATTACTATCATTCCTTGGAAAACAACTTGATATGTATGGTTATCACATGTACTTGTCTTTCTTTCTTATGTTCAAGGTATACATCCACACAAACATGACACAGCGATTTAAATATGCTTATAGAATGTACCTTTAGGCCTCTTATTTCTGAAGAGGATTATTTCTCCTTTACCCGCTCTAGAAAGTTTTGCATTACTTCGATGCTCTTTCTACTCTCGATCTACATGCTCCAACTACATGTATCCTTCTATTCCTTCACTTTCAGTTCTTCATAATCAAGAATGTTGTCTTAGACAATTCGATCCATATGTATCCCTTTCGCATATGCTAAGACAATACAATTGTCTATACTATTGTCTAAAGGCTTAGAAATATTTATAACGAGATTCCTCTCACTCTAAAACAATATGTATAGGTGGCTATCTAGAAATATCCCTAATGAGATTCCTCTCACTCTAGAACTATATGTAAGGTGGTTATCTATAAACCTCTCTAATGAGATTCCTCTCACTCTCAACATCATATAAGGTGGAAATATAGAAACTCTCTTACAAAATCCCTCTCACTTATATCAACATATAAGGTGGCAATATAGAAATTTTAGAGTCCCTCTCACTCTTATAATTTACGAGTGACTAACAAGACTTATAATAGAATTTAGGAGATATACACATATGCATATTATATTTACAAATATACATATTTACAATGAAATTTTTAGATGGTTTACTCATAGACTCATTTGTCCCATTGTTTTGGGAGGAGTCTCACAACTTTCGACCTATGACAATGCCTCTAACGCTGATGTTGAATCTGGCATTGAATATGATTCAAAATATGATGTTGAATATAATAAACCATTAGACCAAAATATAGGTCTTCCCAGTAACCTATATAACATCTCCTTGTGAATACCAGGCACTATTGTTGTGTATGGAGAAACTTCCCTTGAATACACAAGTACCTAGCCATTATGGAATGCAACTGCATAGTATTCATCTTCAAATGTCACAACTGAAAGTAGGTTTACTTTTAAGTTTGGAGCATACAACATATGTTCTATTCCTAGAAATCCTCTCGACTCGAGATGGAATCTTACATATCCATGCCCTCTTATTGCTTGTATGGTGTTGGTTCCAGATCCTACATAGAAATCTGCATCGGAATCTGAGAAAGTCAAAAATATTGATCACATCTTGGTCATGTGGTGAGATGATCCAGTTTCCATGAACCATTCCTCGATGTATTCATATATCACTTTTCCTGTACCAACCATTAGGAAGTATTCTTTCCCAAACCTTTCAGTAGGACCATTTACTTCATTTGGAGTTGTTGCTTGTCTTCTTGCAAGTGTCTTTACATCTTTTTTGTTATGCTTTGGACATAAGTGAGGGTAAAGTGTCCAACACTTCTCTATATGATGTCCACTCTTACCAAAATAAAAGTAGAGTGTCTTGTTCCCATCTTGGAACCACAATCCCTTTTTGTCATTCCCCCTTTTCCTTTTCTTTGAGAAATGATATTTACCTTTAGCGTTCTTCTTGGAGGACTTATCTTGTATAAAATTTCTTCTTCAACACTTCTCCACATCGTGGTTTCTAGTTCCATAGGAATCACATGGATATATAGACCATTCACCAATGGGAAAAGTCTTCATTCCTTCTCCTCTAGCATGCACATATTTCTTTGGCGATTTCTTACACATATTACCTTTCTCTGGACTGGAAGGTAAGGTTGGTTGTTTATGAAGGAACTCTTCATCTGAATTTTTCTTTTCTTCATCTACCCTCGATCATTCTCCATCTTCATGAGAAAAAGAGTAATATGAGGAGTCATATTTCTCGATCATGCCTTTTGAAAGAGGTAGTTGCTTTTGCATCAGAGACTTTACATTCTCATCCTGCCAATCTCCATGGATTGATGTTGATGGTGCCAATGTTTGGTTCCTGATCTGCAACTTTCTTTCTAACTCATGAAAAAGACCCTTATGGAATTCCTCATGACATATCAGTCGATCTTGCAACTTCTACTACTCTTCCTCGAGAGTTTGCAATGGAATTCTTAACTTAGAATTCTCCTTCTGGATTTGTCGATTAATGTTCTTCTACAACCTCAGCTTCATGAGGACCTTGCTCTTTCTTCCTTCTTGAAAATATTCTTCAAAATATTCACCAATTGAACTCTTGGATATCATCACATCAACAACTTTCAAATACACATCAAAACTAGCATTGATACCACTTGATCGGAAAATCCTTAGACATTTAACTTGATCTGGAATAATTTATTGATCGTATTCAGGTGATTTGCAGAATTTTGATGATGTGTTCTTTATCCAAAAACTCATGAAATGATGATTAGTTTGTTGAATAATGAGATAACATAGCAGAAAATAAAAGAAGTCAAATTACATATAGATATCGCATATATCACTTCATCTTCAAAGTCCCTTCAGATATCATGATTGTTCTCAATCATCTCAAAATACCAAAATTACATTACAATATGGGATTGCAAAATACAATTTAATGGACTATCTTTAATTCCATTACTCAAAACAAGAAAACAAGTTCATCGTTGAAATCCTTGCAAAATGATGAGAAATTTGACTATAAAGTCAACCAAATTGCAAATTGGATCAATTACATCTTATTCGGCATGCAAAACAATGCACTAAATGCTCATTAATGGAATTTTATACTAATACTTTTACAAATGACCTCTAATCACACAACATACCTCAAATTCATGATCCTTGCGAAAAATAGTGAAAAATGAGTATAAATTTTCCTATGTTTGGACATTATACCTCATGGCATGCTTTACGAGACAATCATACTTGGCCTCTTCCTAGCACATACTTCAAGACATCCATATGACCTCGAAATTTATACTTTGCATTGGGATTCATGTCACCGTAGGATCTGTGTAGGCCTCAGAATACGTGAAATGTTGGGATTCGTGCCCATATATAGGTCACAATCCCTCCAACCTCCATCCGCACTATTTGGCAACTTTATCACTAAATATAGAGGCATCCCGAAATAAGCAGGATTGTTGGCCTAGTGGTTAGAGTATTGGCTATATTTGGAGGTCAGGGGTTCCATTCCCTGTGATCCTCTCTTCGTTAGCATATTTTTTGGTTGGTTTTATATATGCAAATAGTTTTTATAACATATGGTATATACCATATGTTATATATGGTATATAGTTCATAAGCCCCCCAAAATTGATGGAGTGTGGTCCCATGCATAACATATAGACCAGGGGTGGGGGGCTTATCCCTCGACCCCTTTTCCCTCCAGACAGAACGTTAACCCCATTCAAATAATATTAACATATAAAGGTTAAGAAATAATACATGGCGCATTGGCAATGGATGCTTTGTTAGATCTTTGGGAGGTTATGGAGGTCACGGGTTCAACCCCTATTGACTTCATAATTTTACCAAACCATGTCAATATAGGCCAATGGGAGGTCGCCATGTGGAATCCTCTTATTGGTTGAAACTTTCCACTTGTCAATATGTTATTGGCCCAACTCGATTGTACCTTTCCCAGTCAGTTTCCAACTCATCTACCTAATCAACGTACGGTCGACCCACATGGCACCTTGGGTTTTGGCCATGTCATATGTATAGTCATGCCACATGTTACCCTTACAATGGTGACACATGTCACCTTGGTGAGCATTCTGGATCCTCCTGGACATCTGTGAGCGTTCCTTATATCTTCCTGGATCAAGAACATACCCACACAATCCTCATTTGTGGAATATTATCCTCTTGATAGAAATCCCTTCACACAACATTATCTGCTTGAGTGATTCTCTACTTATTACCAATGTCATGTTAATAAGCTCAGACCCTTTTTATTTTTCCAAGCTATTCCAATTCAAATGTGCCTATATAATTATCCATAGGCACTATCATGAGTTTCATTACTCTTCATTTCCTATTAATCACCTCTAACACTCACCTCTATCATCTAGGAAGGTTTCTCCAAATTTTGACATTATTTGGAAATACTCTTTACATTGAGTACTTACATGGTTCATGGAATCCAATTCCACTTTCTCCTACAACTTTATGGAGAAATCCGATGCTCACTCGGAGAAATTAAACCTTTTTTCATATCATCCTCAGGATTACCTTCCCAATGACCATACTCATGCTTCAATATGATTCTCGAGCCAAAATTTATGGCTTCTTGAAATCCCATTATGCTAAATGGTGTCCTTCAAGTCCACCAGTAACCTTCCTTCTAATTTTTTGAGGATGCTTCAACTCAAAACTAAATTATGAGTTAATAAATGGATTCTTCTATCCAATATCTTTCCAATGACTACTTTCTTTCTCAATTCAGAGCATTGAGCAGAAATTTATAGTCAATTGAACATTGTCAATTTACCTCTTTTGTGCCCCTTTCTCCCTGGCGCAAATAATATCAAACACCATTTTTTTCCAATTACGAAGGTAAATCTATCGGAAACCAAGGGAAATTTTCTAAATGAGATAGATAATACTACTAACACTTATTTCACAACAACTCTCATATTGTCAAACTGATGCTCCAGTCAAAAAATGTAGCAATCTGGAAATGACAACTTTGCCCCTTTGCACTTCTCTTGGATTATCAATCCTAGACATGATCACACATCCCTACACCAACTCCTTTGTGATTTTGAAAAAATCTCAATTGGGTATGTCCATGACTACCTTCTAAATGATCTGTCAAATTTTCAACCTTAACCGGGCTCTAGATTGTTAGTTATGACCCGCACAAGTTTTGATTGTTTTATGTTTTTATCCCTATATGCTACAAGTGTCCTATTTTACTTCTTGCACATTTTACGTACCCAGATTCAAAATATGGATCCATAGTTGTCTTCTATGGTCCATAATATTTCCATAGACTACTCATGTGCCCCAAATGGACCTCTGAGCAAGGATTTATGCCCTCTGGAAGTATATTGATGTCAAAAATATACCCTCTACCATTCAGCTGTAACTTTCTCATACGAGATCCATTTTGCATCCAGAATAGTTTTTTGGAGAGATATCTATGATTTCTTTTATTTAAGCTACATAAACTTATGTGCTTCCTTATGCACTTGTAGTTTTGAAAGTTAGAACTCTTAAAAATGTTGTTTAGGGCCTTAAAATGCCCCTAAAAGTTAATGACCTTCAAAAATCTTGAAATTTCATAGAAAATTGATTGTTTCACTATTATAACAATATTTTAATTTGCAGTGTTGATATAAAATTGAGATAAATATAATTAGTTGATCCGCTAAGACTTTCCTAGGCTTGCAAATGAATCTCCACCATCGATTGTCAGCTTGAAGCAAACTGGACCATTGATTCTCCAACACTACATCGGTGATCAATGATCGGTTGTTTCTTTTCTAAATAAAACTTTCTCATTGATTTCCCCAAAGATCAATCATTGGCCATTATCCATCGACCATTCCTCTTAGAAAACCAATATTTCCCACAAATCTCTCCAAACCGTGATCATCAGTGATCGGCCATAGGTGAATTTCCTTGACAACCAACTTGTTACAAATTTCGCCAAACCGCGATCATATGCAATCAGCCCTCGGTGATCTCTTGGTTGATGTGGCATGAAACATAGATGTTGATGTGCCACGACACATGGAATCTAACATGGAACTATGGATAGCATGGCATGACACATCGATGTTGATGTGGCATGACATGTGGATGATGATGTGGCAAGACATGTCAGCATCCTCTTTCCTTTCATTAGCAATAGACAACTTATCTTGGAAGAATTGAACACCTCACTAAACATGTCAACCCCTGGTCATCTACCATCAAGGATTAGATATTTTATTTGGCCGAACCAAACTCATCACCAAACTTACCGATCTGATCATCGGCCATCGGTGATTTCTGTAGGAAAACTAAAAATATTCACAAATATCGTCGATCCAATCATCATCCATCGACGAATTCCAACACTTACTAATTTTCGACCAAATCCTAGATGAATTTGGGTTGTCAATATCCAAGTCAAAATTATCTTGATCATTGATTCACCAAACTTCACCCAACTTTGCCAATGAACCTCAACTGTCGATTACTCCATTTCCCAGTCGCTGAAAATGAATATCGACTGTCAATTCTTTAACTTCGCCAAATTGTGAAAATGAATCCTCATCATCAAATCCTTGTTTTTTCAAAACTCCAAAAACTTATGAGTTCTTAATTCAAGTCACAATGAATCTGGGTTGTTGATCTCAAAATCAACTACGATCTTGGTCATTGATTTATCTAACTCTCACATCTCCTTCACCTACCATTAAAATGCCAATGTTTGACCTTCCAAGTTGAATTTAGCTCTATGACCTACATATTGACACCTCGGATCATCTCTTTGATCATTCTTAGGCATTTAAACTCGAATTTACCTATAAATTTGGGGATTTCGCTATGATTTTTCACCATTTTCTCGCAAATTCATCACAGATCGAAATCTATATCGACAAATTTTGTCAAATTTGTGTTGATTACTGACCCATACAAGCCTGACGTTTGAACCAGAAGCTATGATACCACATTGTAACGTACCCCAGTCCAACAGAGGTACATTACGAGTGGAAAACATATTAAAATTAAGATTTTCTACTTAATAATTTCTTGTAGTTTACCAGCTACAAATCACACATATATTTAATCATTTGACGTACACCATTGTTCTAAATGCATCTAATAGTATATATTAAAAATGAGAATGCGTCCAATAAGTGTACAACAAAGACAAAACATTCCTATAAACCATTTACACAATGGAATAAACATAATAACATAAAAGAGAACTTATCTACTAATAATTAACCAATTGGTTGTGTCGGAAGGATGAACCTCCAGCCATAGGCGTTGTTGTTAATTTTCTCTCAACAGCAGGCCACCCCTAAGCTAAGGTTATGAATCCACAAGGAGATCTAACCCTCTTGGTTGTCCACGCTCCACACTCAACAGCCAAAAATTGAAATTTTTACTCCCATAACAGTTCTGATCCTCCATTTATCTTCCCCCACAACCTGCACAACCCAAGGAATGTACCCATTTCACTACTTATAGTCCCTCAAGTCATACCATTTTTTTATCATGGTTTCTAGTGCAATCATTTTTCCAGGAATCTCTTAGTTAGGGACTCCATGAACTCTCAGCTAATTCGAGAGTGCTCATAGTAGGATTCACAAGGCTCTTGAACCATTTTCCCCACAAGAAATGCACTACAGGATTACAACTCGTTTTATAGACACACAAGCCTCTTTCTTAGCATCAAACACAACCAAACCATGGTTGCCTTCAAGCACAACAGGGTTGGTTCTCTTCCCCGCACTCAGCTCATCTCTTGCTGCCCAAAATCTACATGTAAAAAATGTTCTCCGTGCAAAAATGTGAATGACGGATTCCCAGCTCCTCTACCCATACAGATTACCTCTCCTTTCTTGTTTTCCTTACTTACACTCTTCCCCAAGCTGATTGTACTCGTGCCCATGCTCCCAATAAATATGGGATGTGACTCCTCACACCCACCCTCTTACATGAGTTTAATTATTGGATTTGAGAACACTCAACATCAAATAGAAGTTTTATACATAATGATAATATAATTTCAGGGATGTGGTTTTGGATTAATACCCATGCATAATTCCCCCTTGGACCCCTCTCTCTTGTGAAATTATAGCCCCCAATCTTTTTTCATCCCTCCTGTATTGCAGCCAACGATTGTTACTTTTATTAATTATTTCAATGCACATAATATACAATTATGCCCCCGGCCACATTAAATCAATACAAGCTCTTCACCCTAACATATCGGCTCATAAACCTAATTCACATTTATACAATTACATTATAATTTACGGGGACTAAAATTGAGGATGTTACAGACCCTCTCTCGTTGTAGATCAAGAACTTGAATTTGTGTTGTCACATCTCTTATTTCTTCCATTTCCATACAGTTATGGGTCGAGAGGATTGTTTCATTGTGTCTGGAATGCTCAATTCAGTTAGGAACACTTTTGGTTTCACCCGAAAAGGATTCTATTTACCCAATATATGACCATTTTAGTCAAATCTAGAGGTATAAATCTTGAATACAACCTTTTTATTTTTTTATTACAGAGATAATATTTTGGTTTTTCGTTTTTGTTTTTAGGTTTCTTTTCTTTCCAATCTGTGTATGCTCTTTTTCATATGCTATGTGTGATCTCGAAAGATTAGAAACGGAGTGGAAAGCGTTTTATTTTCTATGTATTCTCTTTGTCATGCGCTCTGTGCAATCTTGACAAATTAGAAACAGAGAGAAAGTGTTTTATCGTCTGTGTATTCTCTTTGTCATCCACTCTGTTTGAACTCGGTAAATCAGAAACGAAGGGAAAACTTGCATTTTCCAAGTAAGCTAACCAAGATCTAACCCCTTGTTATTGTCAAGAAGAAAAAAAAAATTGTGTGTGAATGCATGAAAATAATTTTTTATTAAGCATCCACTTCAAGGTTGACATTCTACAACAACAACACCCCCAATCCTCCTTCTTAAGATTATAATCTATTTTACAGTAGCTCACTTGGTTAAAATTGTTTTATTAAGTAAGAGATCTTGAATTCAAGTTGTTGTTTTTTTTTTAAGTTCATGCATTTATTGTAAAGTGCATTTCACGTATTTATAAAAGTGAATCACTATTAAATAACATTGATATTTTATGTGTTTTGCATGCAACTTTAATTTATAAACTTCATTATAGAAGTTGTTTTCACTTGTTTTATAAAAGTGGGTCACTTCATAAGTAACTTATTTAAAAGTGAGATTATAGGAAAATTCAATAAGGAGGTGAATTGCCACATTGACCATATTCTACTGACCACATGGCTCTTTGGTTACCATTTATGCATTTGTTTCAAAAGGGCATAACTTCAACATCCGAAGTCCATTTTCAGTGTCGTTTTTTTTTAAACATCCTATTTTTTTGAGAGATTTTCATCCATACCATTATTTTAAGGTTTTAAATCCATATCATTTGCATATTTTAATATGGCCTCTCCTAGAGATATTTTGCTTACCAGTACCAACTACTTCTCAAGGAAATCCCATATGGAAGATTTACTAAGAGGTAAAGAATTGAACTGGATTACCATGGGAAAAGAACAAGAACCCACTGATGATGAAAAGAAATTCAAATGGGATAATAGGAATGACGAAGCATATGGAGTAATCGAAATGTCCATTTCTCCTGATTTAAGGTTTCATCTTCAAGGAATTAATGCCAAGGATGAAGCTTGGGAAAAGATTGAAGCTGTGTTTGGTAAACACAATATTATTCGAGCTCGCCAGTTGGAAAATTGATTAATGAATTTAAGTCAAAATGGTTTTCCTTGCATTGAATATTACTTATCTAAGTTCAAAACACTTATAATTTTGTGTATATATTGTCAACTAGATCTGAAAGAAGATCAATGCATATATTTATTTGTAGTGCATATTATGTTTTTGTATCTACCTTTTATGTCACTAGAGAAGCTCTAGGGAGTGCTTATAAACAACCCTCTCTTGAGTCTTTTTGTGATAATTTGATTTGAGAGAAATATAATCTTGTGCAAATTGGATTGATTATCACTTCAGGTATATCCAACAAAGCCTTATTGATCCAACAAAAATATAAACCCAAGAATACCAAGAAGCAACATCCTCACCACAACAACAAGAAAAACAAGGGTCCCAAACCCTCTCTGCTAGCTTTTTCTCCTAATGGTGACAAATGAGCCAAATACAAAAGTAAGAAGATTCATAGACACTACAACTTTTGTGGGAAAGATGGTCATGTGGAGTCTAAATGTTTTAAAAAGATGGAATTCTTAGAAGCAATGATGAAGAAGCACAACATCGGTATTGATTCTTCTACTTTTTCTCATGGACATGCACTTTTTGCTTATGGTTTCTCCTTCAATGCAACTTCTATTTCTTCTTCTAATGAGTGGCTTACTGATCTTGGACAATATTATCATATGGCTAAGGATTAAGTCATATTTTTTGCTCTTAATGAATGTAACACCAAGAAAATATTTGTTGATGATGATATATCGATATCTTAGTGTTGTAGGGTCTGGAATAGTTCAGGTAGATAATGGTCATTGCAATGATGTATTATGTGTTCCAAGTATTTCCTGCAACCTTATATTAGTGTATCAGATCACTCATTCTGATGAAGGTAATATCATAGAGTTTTCACCTCACCAATTTGTAATCAGGGATTTAAAAGATCATAAGCATGTCCTCACAACTGGAATTATTGATGATATTAATAAGTTGTACAAGTTTGACAACTTTGAGTCATCATCTTTTGTTGCTCATGGCGATGACTTGAGAAAACTTTGGCATGAACAATTTGGTCATATAAACTATCACTCATTGCAACAATTATGTAATCAACACATGGTGACTGATCTTCCTGTTGTCTCATAGTGATGACTTGAACAAAATTTGGCATGAGCAGTTTGGTCATTTAAACTATTGATCATTGTAGCAACTATGTAATCAACACATGGTGATTGTTCTTCCTCTTGTTTCTTGCAGAGATCGTGTTTGTTATAGTTGTGTTCTCAACAAACATCTTTGGGACAATTTTGACCAACTGGCCTCTAGGTACACCTCGACCCATTTGCAACTTGTTCAGAGTGATTTGTGTGGTCTATTTTCTTCTCCTTCTTTCTCCGGGTGAAATTATTTCTCTTAACTTTCATTGATGCTTCTCCAAATGCACTTGGATTTACTTCTTAAAACTTAAGAGCAAAGTGTTTGACAATTTTTTGTCCTACAAGGCCCTTGTAGAAAAACAATTTTGACATCAACTTCAAATGTTAAGAACAGATAATGGAGGTGAATATGTGAACAACAAATTTACAAGTTACTACACGGCACGAGGCATTCAAATGCAACATATTGTTCCATATACATCACAACAAAATGGTGTTGTTGAAAGAAAGACTCGCACATTAAAAGAAATGTCTAATTGTATGATCCAATCTAAAGGATTAATTCTTCATTATTGGGCGAAAGCCCTTAACTGTGCAAATTACATAGTAAATAGCACTCCCACAAAGGCTCTAAAAAATATAACATTTGGAAGAAGCATGGAATAAAATTAAACTAGATGTAAGCCACTTATGTGTATTTGGTAGTGTAGCATGGGCTCACATTCCTGATGATTTTTATTCCTAAAAGTAGAAATGTATTTTTGTTGGATATTCTAAATATGTCAAAGGTTACGCACTTCTTCAACCTCATTCCAATGAAATTTTTATTAGAATAGATGTTAAATTTGATGAAAATCTCTTAGCCTGTGAGCCTAATTTGAGCATAGTTACCAACTTAACGAGAACTCTTCAAAGTTCTCATTTTTTAGAGGTCACATTTTTTACCCCCGTTTCAAAAAATGGTGCTACCAGTAGCACCATTTTTTGAAATGGGGTCAAAATGTGACCTGTTTGACATCTCAACCTTGAGGATCGATATCGTTGCACACAAAACCCTTAAAATAGATCCTTAAATTCTGACTTGCTTGAAATCATGGCCATCACAAAAACTTAAAACCTTAAAATTGTCTCCAAGTCAAAAAGTGATGCTACCATTATCACCCTCTTTTTTTTGGAGTTAAAATTAATACATAATTGAAATTGTGGCCTTGAGAGT